>CM077095.1:169764896-169986455 GCA_039513925.1 Platanthera zijinensis
ATCTCTCTGAACTTCCCGTGTGTTCCGGGCTTCTGTTCTTGAAACTAAAAAAGTTTTCCCACCAACATTAAAACTCTCTGTACTGATAATGCTCGCGATACACTAGCAATGAGTTTGTAAATATCTGCTCTGAATTTGGCATTATTCACAGACATTCTGTGCTTACACACCGCAACAAAATGGTGTCGACGAACGTAAAAACAGACAACTCCTTAATATTGCTCGCTCCCTTATGATTCAAATGCACGCCCTAAGGTCTATTAGAATTTTGCCCTTTCGACAACATGTTATCTCATTAACCGTCTCCCTTCTTCTGTCCTACAAAATGCTATCCCTTTTGTCTACTTTTTCCATCTACTCCGTTGTTCTCTCTCCCACCTTGTATTTTTGGTTGCACCTGCTATGTTCACACACTTGTCCGTCATCGGACAAGTTGGATCCCCGGGAAACCAAATACATGTTTGTCGGATACTCCCGTACCCAGAAAGGCTATGCGTGTTGTTCTCCTACTACCTGCAAGGTGACCGTTTCTGCTGACGTTACTTTTTCCAGAAGATCAACCAAACTTCAGCGCTCCAACAACCTCTGTCACCACAACCTTTAACAAGACCTGTTATTCCTGTTACCTCTTCTCCACCTCCATGTCTTCCCGACCCAGCTCCCGGTCTTCAAAAACCCTGGCTTATTTGTGTTTATACTCGTCGCCCTACTCGCTCCACCGCCCCGATGCAATCGACTTCGACCTCTGACACTACTCTATGGCTTGATGATCCGATACCGGCCTCCACCGCTCATCCCATGACGAATTATGTGTCTCTACATCGCCTCTCTCCGACGCTCCACACCTTTGCTACTTCATTGTCCTCTGTTTCTGTCCCTAACTCTGTGCAGGAGGCTCTTCAACATCCAGGTTGGCGGGCAGCTATGGACGAAGAAATGACAGCCCTCTGGGCTAATCAGACATGGGATCTGGTTCCCCTTCCTTCATACAAGACTACGATGGGGTGCAAATGGGTCTTTGTCATCAAGCATGCTCCTGATGGGACAATTGACCGTCTTAAAGCCCGCCTGGTGGCTCGTGGGATTACTCTGCAACAGGGTCTAGACTATGAAGAAACATTCTCTCTCGTGGCCAAGCTCAACACGGTTCATGTCCTCCTTTCAATGGTTGTGCATCGTCAATGCCCCTTACATCAACTGGATATCAAGAATGTCTTTCTGAATGGTGATCTGCAAGAAACCGTCTACATGCAGCAACCTCCGGGGTATGAGACCACGGGGAGTCCCGAGTTTGTCACCTCAAAAAATCAATTTATGGTCTCAAACAATTCCCTCGGGCATGGTTCGATAAATTCAGTAGAGCTGTACAAGAGATTAGTTTTACTCGGAGCTCGGCAAACTTCTCTGTGTTACTCGACATCACACAACAGACACTGTGCTTCTCTTAGTATATGTCGACAACATCCTAATCACAGGTGATGACGCAAAGGGAATACAAATGATCAAAAAGCACCTGAGCTCTGTATTTCAAACAAAAGATTTTAGGAACCTCAGATACTTCCTCGGCCTTAGATCGCAAGGCGATCGGATGGTCTTGTCCTATCACAACGGAAGTAATGTATCAATCTCCTTCAGGATGCCGGATACTCCGGATTCAAGCCGACCAAAACTCCCATGGATGTAAATCATAAGCTTTGTGCTTGAAGCTCGGATACAGATCATCTCCTCTCAAATCCGGAATACCATCGACGCCTTATTGGAAAATTAATTTACCTAACGGTTACAAGACCTGACATATCTTTTGCGGTTGGGGTTGTCAGTAGATTTATGCACTCTCCTCGGATGTTTCATTTACAGGTTGTCAAACGCATCATGAGATATTTAAAAACAGCCCCTGGTCAAGGGCTGGTATACAAAACCTCTTCTACTTCTACTCCAACTCTTGTTGCGTATTCAGATTCAGATTATGCTGGATCCTTGGATGATCAACACTCTACCAATGAATTTTGTACCTACTTGGGAGGTCATCTTATTACTTGGCGCAGTAAGAAACAAGTTGTAGTTGCTCGATCTCAGCTGAAGCTGAGTATCGCTCAATGACGTCTGTTATATCCGAGCTTACTTGGCTCGAGAGTCTCCTAGGTGATATGGGAGTAAAACTTTCCTCGCCATCTACCTTACTCTGTGACAGTCAAGCTGCTATACACAGCTAAAAATCCGGTCTTCCACGAAAGAACAAAACACATTGAAGTTGATTGTCACTTTGTCCGAGAGAAAGTTCAAATGAAGAAACTAAAGTTGAGACATGTTCCAGATACTGACCAAGTTGCTGATATTCTCACAAAGGCCCTGCCTAGTACTCTATTCTATAAGTTTTTATCCAAGCTTGGTGCCTACGACTTGTACGCTCCAGCTTGCAGGGGAGTGTTAGAAAAGATATTGTAAAGGCCCATCTAAATGACTCATTTATTTTCTTTGCCTCTTGTTGTATTTGTCTCACATTATGTATAAGAGACTCTTCTCCTCTTTTCCTCCTATAAATATGTACTCATACCTTGTGTTAAGATACAGAAGAAGTATATAAAAGGTAGATTGTTTTGTTCCTCTTTTCTTGTGTATTTCTCTACAATACCAATATCTTCCTAGGTTTGTATATCTTTTAGTTTTTTAACACTAAGTTCATCATGTCTTTTGCTTACCGTCAACTCACCTCATAAATTCCCAGTCAATTCAAGGGTGCCCAGAATCACTCAAGACCAGAATCCTGCAACATGGATGCTGGAAATTACTTCTCCTTCTATTGAAGCTCAGTTGAAACTGGATTTTGCTGAAGTTTATTCTCGTTCTTCTCTTTACATGTAAGAACCTTTTTTTTTTGTTTATGTTTTTTTACTCTCCAGTCTCCAACTCTCCATGTTCTCTGTTTAAAAGTAATATGATATGCTATTCTTAACCAAAATTCAAACCATTTGAAGGTTTGAATCCCGGGTAACGGAAATGATCGTGTGCTTGAGTTATAATCATATTAAGGTAATTTTTCACAATTAATACTTATCTCTAACAGGAAGAATCAGGAGATGATCAAGGAGATGAGCTTTCCAGCACCTGGTTCCATGGAGTTGGCTTTTTCTACAAAGTATGCACTGAATTTTATAGACCAATGCGTTGCTTGTTTCTGGAAACAGTATTGGTCGTATTGGAGAAACCCGCAATATAATGCCATCCGGTTCTTCTCAGCTGTTATCATTGGTCTTCTGTTTGGCACCATCTTTTGGGGAAAGGGAAAGAAGACGTAAGTTCTTAAGTTCTTGAAGTACTATTTTCATGTAGTTAATGTTACATTTTATATTATCAGTTTAACATCTGATCTTCTGATGAAAATAACAAAACTGTTACTCAGGTAGTCAGGTTAGTGAAAAGGAAGAAAATATAGTTGAAAATATAAAGGCTTAATGGCGCGGCGTGAGTTTTGATATTGAACCTTAATATGTTGAACCGGTTCTCTGAACCTTATACAGAGAATCACTAAATTGACCCCCAAATGTTTTTTATTTCAAAAAGTGATCAACATGAAAGTTGTAGATCTCATCGCGAGATCTACAACTTTCATGTTGATCACTTTTTGATTTGAAGCTGTTAAGGCTCCCGATTTAAGCCCCAAAAAAAGTCACGCCGAAACCGGTCGTTTATACATATGTTCGGTGTGACTTTTTTCGGGGCTCAAATCGGGGTCCTAAACAGTTTCAAATCAAAAAGTGATCAACATGAAAATTGTAAATCTACAACTTTCATGTTGATTACTTTTTGAAATAAAAAACATTTGAGGGTCATTTATTTAGTTGTTCTCTATATATATGTATATATATATATATATATATATATATATATATATATATATATATATATATATATATATATATATAGGGGCGGACCTAATAAAGGGCGAGTGTGGGCGGCCGCAAACAGTCAAAGGTTATCTGATTTGTGCAAGAGAGATTTTATTACGTGGAAAACCCATAATCGGGGTGAAAACTACGCGGTCGATTCATTGTCGACCAAACTTCCACTATTTCAGAGTTTGTTACAAAGATGTTCAAATGAAGGCAAGGGTGGCAGGTCGCTCCTCGTTACACTTTGAGGGACGAGAGAATTAGGGAAGTTCTGAGCGCCTCAGGATCTCCGCGCTCTTACAAGAATCTTGCTCCTTTCGCTTCTGGGGGAGTTAACCAACTCGATTGTCCCCTTCCTGGACCTGTTCTGGTGGCAACTTGAGGTTTAGTCGCTCGCTCCTCCTCCTTGCGAACGGCCCGAGACTTTGTCAATGTTTGGGAGTCCATTCGCCTCTAATCTCTTGTCTAGCTTCTGGCAAACTCTGTTCGCGTTGGCGATGCTTGTCCAAGCTCCTTGTGGGCGGACTTCCTATAGAAAGAGAAAGAGTGTAGAGAAAGACAAGAAAGTAGTCGGAGTTAGCGAACCGAAAAAAGGATCCAAATGAAGCCGAAAGCAGTTCTATTTATAGGCTTTTATGGGGGCGGTCCAGTAATTTCACCCAATAACTACCGGACCGACCAATAGAAACACTCGGATCTGCGCACTCGGATCGTCACTTATAAGGAAAAGACAATCCCACCCCTGGGACGGAAAAAATCCCGCCCAGGGGATCGTCGGCCCAAGGCCGGTGGCCGAGGAGGCGACCGCCCCCTCCCTCCGCGGCGAACAGTCAGGAGGGGGTGGCTGGCCTTGGCGGGGCCGACAGAAGCCTCCCCTTGGCCCGGGCAGCCAAGGGTCAGCCGCCCCTCTCGAGGGCGGCGGTCGCGGGACGGCCGCCCCCTTTTGCGGGGGCCGCGGCTGGGCGGTCGCTCCCTTTGCGGGGGAGCAACCGAGGCCGCCCCGACAAGGCGGCCGAGGTGTGGATGCCCCTTTGAGGGCGGCCACGGCCGAGGCCGCCCGTGCGCAGGCGGCCTAGGGCGGTCATTGCCGAGTCCGACATCGAGGCGGCCGGCCTTGGTGAGGCCGGCCTCGGCAAGGCCGCCCTTCACCCGGTGGCCTAAGTCGAGGCCGCCCATGAGCAGGCGGTCGGCCCCTTGCGGGGCTGGCCGTGTCCGAGACCGGCCTTGAGGCGGCTGGCCTCGGCGAGGCCGCCCCTCACCAGGCGGCCTAGGGGCGACCGACTCCACCCATACCTAGGAGACCGAGAGAGGCTGTCGGGGCCTCCCGCGCGGGGCAGTGGAAGAGGGGTTGATGGCACATGGGATCGCGGCGGTTGGGATCCCGTGCGTGGTAGTTACCGGGCACGTGGATCGTGCGTGCGGTGGTTTATGCGCATTACTTCCCACTATGCGATTGGGGGAGTAGGAAAAACGTTACCTGCAACCCGCCTTTCTCTATAAATTTGGGCCAACCCCATCAACTCCTAGGACTGATACAGGTCCATTGTCAATGCGCTTCTCTTACTCTCTCTCAGGGTTTCCACCTCTTCTTCCCTTTTCCCCCCATTCCCTTTTAAACCTCTTGGTCAGTGGGCTCTCTTATTCCCCCTAATCGGGCGGTCTCCTCCTGTCTTCTTGGGGCTTCCCTATCCGCCTTTTCTTCCCGCCTTCTCGCACCGCATCTTGGTCGCTGCATTCTTCTGCACCGCTTGTGTGCTCATTGTGACCGTACGGTCTGCTTTGCATAATTCGCTCCGGCTCCCCTTCCTGCTGCTGCTTCCCTACCCGCTGCGACCTCTCTTCTCGCGCTGTGGGCTTTTCCCGCTGCGAACAGGCTCCCTTCCCGCTGTTGTTTCTCGCGCATGCGACCTCTTCTTCTCGTTGCGGCTTTCCGAACCGCTGCGAGCACTGCATCTTGGTCGCGGCACCTTTCTGTGCCGCTGGTGTTTTCGCCGAGACCGTGCAGTCTCCCTTGCTTAAGTCACTGCGGCTTCCCTTCCCTCCCGTTGCGGCTTCCCTCCCTTTCTTAAGTCGTTGCTGCTTTCCTACTCAATGTTGTTTTTCCCTGGTCTCTGCGGGCTTCCCGCACGGCCTTCTCTTAGCCGATGCAGCTTCTCTACCCGCTGCAGGCTCTGCATCTTGGTCGCGGTCTCTTGCCGCTGGTGTGTTAACACCGAGACCGTGCGGCTTCTCTACCCGCTGCGGTTTCCCTCTACTGCTGTCTTTTGTCCGCTGCGGCTAGCTTCTTCCAGCGGTTTCATGGATTCTACCACTGCCTCCGGTGAGTCCGCTGGTGCTTCATCTCTGCCACCTCGGGTTGCTTCCTCTGCTCATGAACCTCGGGATGAACTCAGGATTACCACTATATCTCTCTCTAGAAAAAGGAACTTTCTGGAGTGGGTTCATTCTGTTCGTCAGGTACTCCAGACAAAAGGACTGATTAATCACTTGACCCGGGCTACTCCTACCCTTCCTACTGACGAGTGGCTTCGTTATGAAAGCCGTGTGCAATTCTGGCTTCTCAAATCCATGGATAATGAGCCATACAAGATGACCATGTATCATGAAACGGCTAAGTCCATGTGGGAGGAACTCCACTCCTTCTATTCTGGCCAAAACAGCCTCCATCATTTGTTTGACATCATCACTGATCTTCAATCCCTTGATCCTGGGATACCTGGCGATATGACTTCCTTCGTTTCCAAGGTCAAGACACTTGTTGAGGCATGGATACAACACCAGCCTTCTCCTACTGATTTGGTTGCCCAACGGGCACAAAAAGAAGCTGTCGGGATTGCCATGATGATGGCAAGGGTTCCTCCGCATCTGCACAGTGTTCAAGCTCAAATACTCTCCTCTGCCACTACTTTCTCTCTCTCTGATGTCTGCTCCATGCTTCTGAAGGTCACTCTGCCACCCGAGGCTCCTCTGCCTCCCTCTCCAGCTCTTCTCCAGTTACCTTCACCACATCCCTCCACTCGTAGTACCTCGACCTGTGGGGGTCGTCATTCGTCTCGGGGACGAGGACGTATTGGAAAACCCCCCTTAAATGCACTTTCTGCGGTCGGGAAAATCATCTGGAGGCTACCTGCTATCGTAAGCATGGTCTGCCACCCCACCTTGCTGCTTCTATGAAGGCCGAATCTCCGCCCTTGGCTTCTACTTCAACTTCCTCAAATGCTCAGTCTGACATTGATGTTATCCGCACCCAGCTCCAGCAACTCCAAGGGGTGGTTGCTCTCTCCTCGGGCTCCGTGGCTTCCATCGTAAATGAAGGTATAACCTGTCTATCTCGGAGTTCTCACTGGATTGTGGACTCTGGTGTCACCCACCACATTACTTGCCAGAAGCCGCCGCAATACTTCGACGCTCTTCATCCCAAGTTCATTACTGTTGCTAATGGTGACTTCACTCCTGTCTCAGGAGCTGCTGATATCCAACTCACACCCAACCTCTCCTTAACCTCAGTTCTTCATGTTCCGGGCTCCCCGTTCAACTTGCTTACTATTAGCCGACTTACACAGGATCTTTATTGTCATGTTACATTCTCACCATCTTCTTTTGTTGTGCGGGATCGACAAACGCAGAATATTATTGGTAGCGGACGGCTTTCTCATGAGATCTATCTTCTTGATGTCCTTCCATCTACCCTTTCTTTCGTCTCCTCAGTTGAGTGACATTGTCGGCTTGGACATGCTCCCCTCCAGATTCTAAAGCAAGCTCTTCCGGATGTCTCCTTGAATGAGTTTACTTGTGAGTCATATATCTTTGGTAAACAACATTGAGTTTCTTTTAGTCTTGTCTGTAATCGGAGTAGTATTCCTTTATCCATTGTCCATTTTGATATTTGGGGCCCTTATAAATTCCTTAGTGTATTTGGGTACCGCTACTTTGTTACCTTTATTGACGATTACTCTCGAGTGACATGGTTATATTTACTAAGGGATCGTACTGAACTCACTTCTATATTCCGTACGTTCGTTACTGAACTTCGTACTCAGTTTTCTTCCCCGCTTAAAATTATCTGCACTGACAATGCGCAGGAATATACGAGCCGAACGTTCGCCTCAATTTGTGCTGAATTTGGCATTATACATCAAACATCTTGTGCTTACACTCCTCAGCAAAATGGTGTTGTTGAATGCAAAAATCGGCATCTTCTTGACGTTGACCGCTCCTTAATGCTCCAGATGCAGGTACCCATCAAATACTGGAACTTTGCAGTTTCGCCTGCGTGTCACCTTATCAATCGTCTGTCTTCCTCCGTTCTCAACTTCGTCACTCCGATTAGCCTCCTCTTTCCTTCTCAATCTATGTTTCCTCTCTCACCTCGGGTGTTTGAGTGTGCTTGCTATGTTCATAATCTTGGTTCACCTACGGATAAATTTGCACCCCGTGCAACCAAATATATGTTCGTAGGGTACTCTCGCACTCAAAAAGGGTATGTGTGTTACTCTCCTGTCGACCGGAAAGTGGTTGTGTCCGCTGATGTTACTTTTCTAGAAGACCAACCCTTTCTGTCATCCATTTCAGTACCTCCTCGTGTACACCCTGTACCTCGTCCTGCTATCCCAGTCACGACTTCTCTACCTCCTCTTCTTCCAACACCCCACGTGGAACCACCAGCACCCAAACCTCCTCTCATTCGTCTCTACACTCGCCGTAGTTTTAACTCCAGATCCTAGCCATTGCTACCGTCTATTAGTACTATCTCGCGGCCAGCTGACCCTGCCCCCACCCCCACCTCTACGGTTCATCCTCTAGACAACTATATTTCTCTACATTGACTCTCTCCTACTATGCTCAAATTTGTTCTTTCCCTTTCCTCTATTTCTCTGTCTAACATTGTGCAAGAAGCTCTCCAACACCCTGGGTGGCGTCCGACAATGGAAGTTGAGATGTCCTCCCTTTGGGCTAATCATACTTGGGATTTGGTTCCTCTTCCGTCTGCCCAGTCCTGCGTTAGCTGTAAATGGATCTTTGTCATTAAACATGCTCCGGATGGGACTATCGATCGCCTCAAAGCCCGTTTTGTAGCTCGTGGGTTCACTCAACAACAAGGCTTGGACTATGAGGAGACTTTCTCCCCTGTCGCCAAACTAAATACTGTCCGGGTTCTTATCTCCCTTGCTGTTCACCGCGCTGGCCACTACATCAGCTGGACATTAAAAATGTCTTTCTTAATGGTGATCTTCAAGAGACGGTTTTCATGAACCAATCTCCCGGGTTTGAGACCACGGGGGAGTCTAGGGTATGTCAACTGCGTAAAGCTATCTATGGTCTCAAACAGTCCTCTCGAGTTTGGTTTGAAAAATTTAGCAAGGCTGTTCGTGATATTGGCTTTCAGCGAAGCTCGGCTGACTTATCTCTCTTTACCCGTCATCGATCAACAGGGACTGTTATTCTCTTAGTTTATGTGGATAATATTTTGATAACTGGCGATGTTTCTATCGGGATACAACAGATCAAACAACACTTAAACTCTGTCTTTCAAACAAAAGATCTGGGAAACCTTCGGTACTTCCTTGGATTTGAGGTTGCTCGAAAACCTGATGGCCTGGTCCTATCTCAACGGAAATATTGTCTTGACCTTCTTCAGGATGCTGGTTATTCCGGATGTAAACCCGCGGAAACACCTATGGATGTCAACCACAAGCTAAGTGCTCGTGGAACCGAATCAGATTCTCTACTTACAAATCCTGAATATTATCGGCGCCTTGTAGGAAAACGGATATACCTAACAGTTATAAGGCCCGATATCTCTTTTGTTGTTAGATTGGTTAGACGCTTTATGCATTCACCAAGAATATCTCATCTACAGGCTGTTGAACGCATCCTCGGGTACTTGAAAGCTGCCCAGGGACGAGGGTTGGTATACAAGCCATCCCCCTCTTTATCCCTTGTTGCATACACTGATGTTGATTATGCGGGCTCGCTTGACGATCGACGATCCACCACTGGTTTTTGTACCTACTTTGGAGGAAATCTCATCACATGGCGCAGCAAGAAGCAATCGGTTGTTGCTCGCTCTTCTGCTGCAGCCTAGTATCATGTTATGGCTGCTGTCGTGTTTGAACTTACCTGGTTAGAGAGCCTTCTTTGTGATTTGGGTGTCAAACTCTCGTCTCTTTCTACTCTATTCTGCGACAGTCAGGCTGCTATACATATTGCGATGAATCCTGTGTTCCATGAGCGAACAAAACACATTGAGGTTGATTGTCACTTTGTCTGGGAGAAGGTCCAACTGAAGAAACTTGAATTTGAACATGTTCCAGCCTCCGAGCAAGTTGCAGACATCTTTACTAAGGCTCTACCTCGGCCATTGTATCAGCAGTTTCTATCTAAGCTTGGTGCTTATGATTTGTATGCTCCAGCTTGCGGGGGAGTGTTAGAAGATAGTAGAAAATTATGTAAAAGCCCATTGTAATTGTGGCCCATTTATGAGCCCAAGTTTGTCTTAGGTTTAGTCTCATATTGTATTCTTGGGATTTCTCTCTTCCTCTCTACCTATATATTTGTACTCATACTTAAAGTTTATACAAGAAATACAGCCTACAAGGTTCCTTGCTTCCTTTTTCTACACAACTGATAAATCCATAAGGATGGGGATGAGGCTCAGGGGACACCTGCTTCCGCTCTAAGGCTCAAGGGCCCGTCTGATCCGGAAGGAGCCTAACGGACGCCAGCTTGTCGCAAATACTGCTCATACACAAGGGTCATTTGATAAACTTGCTCTACCGCCTCCATCCCATGAGGAATAAGCTCCCTACGTAACTCAGATCTAGAACCAAAACAAAATTGGGAAGCGGTGACACTAATCTCCTCTCGTAAATCACTCCTCACAGATAACTTGTCAAATCATGTTATGTAATCCAACACAAATAGCGTGCCCCGACACAACATATAAAATTGATCTAGCAACTGGTTCAGATAAGAAGCAGCATGATATTTATCCTTCAATCGTAGCTTCATGTACTCCCATAGGATAATAGGATGTTATCTATCTCGATGAAGTGACCTCTCTAGGATGGTCCGGAAAATTTTGGCTGGGCCAACTAGCTTCATCCTCACAAATCTAACATGACACTCATCGGTCACATACCACTAGAAATAACGGTCCATTTTTTGAAGCCAATCACCAAAGTACTTTGGGTCAAGGCGACTGTCGAAGGTAGGAACGTCAATGCGTATGCGACGAGTGATGTCATCCTCTACGTGTGATACTCTACATGGCTTTGGATACTCGTCAAAATAATCATCCCTCCCATAGTCAAAACGGACCTGGACTCGATCATGAGGGGCTAGGTGCTGAGGTGGATAGTCCACCAGAGGGTGGAGATGTTTATTTGGGGTAGGTCCAGGTCGATGGTTGTGAATGTGATCGAGGGGTTGCCTCAGATGTGGGGCAGGCTATCGTTGTGGCGGGCTATCGTGGTGGCTGATTTTTAGCACGCAAATTTTGAGTTGGGAGGGCATCTCGTTCTTCCTCAAAGAGAATGTCAGGTGGACTGAGTGGGTTCTTCCTCCTCTGGGGAGTGGCTTGCTCTTTTTGATCCTCAAAGATGTCGATGCGGGTGCGTAGATCGTCAAATTGAGGATTTATTTGATCGTCAAATTGATCATTCATTTGATCGAACCAATCTATCATCAGCCGTTGATATTCCGCAGGTGTCATTTCGGAGTTGAAGTTGGTGGTTCTCTCGTCGATAAGGTTCGAGTCGGACATGGACTGACTATAGGGCCTAGCACTATATAACATGCAAGTGGCCATAACCTTGGACTCTGATACCAAATCTTACGTAGGGTAGGTTGTGAGAGGTGTCTGCTGACTCTAATGCAAGCCTATGTGAGTGATGTCAGATTGACTCAAACAAGCATAAACTACACGATGCGTATTTTATTTGACCCAGAAATAATTTTTTTAGCAAGTAAAATTATAGTAGTTTTTTTGGCAACAGACACAACGATCACCACAATTTCAAATAAACAAGCAAGCAAGGCTTCCTTCGCACAAAGGATTCCAAGCTGCACTTAAACAAATGAGAATTCTATGAAATAGGAAAATGGAACAAAACCCAACAATTATGATCGCAGGCACTATGCAATGTTCATCCGCAGTTTCAATATTAAAATAAAGGCACAATAAAAAATACTCACGAGCATGGAGATCCAGTTGTGGTAGTAGGATAAGTTCCGACGGTGGAAGCAACGACAGTAAGCGGACGTTGAGGGGATGTGTTGAGAACCCGTGTGTTGGGCTCCGCAATAATGCCCCAAACCTTCCCCGACAGGAGCAGAAATGGTGCAAGCAATTCACCAAACACCTGAGGAGCACTAAACTCGATACCTCCTGAGCATACAATCAATCATCCGCTAGCATTTTGCAGTTATCCATATGTCCAGTACATCCAACTATAGAAATCTTATAGTTTTTTTATCAGAAATTTCTTCCAAACTTCACGCAACAAAATAACAAAAACCAAGCCTGAAGAACTATTGTTGCTGACTCCATTCTCATTCATTCCATTCCCAACAAAAAAGATGAAACACCACCATGACTCCTCCACGGCTTTAGAGGGCTTGGCAACACAGCCCGTGCAAAACCTCCTGGATGACGCAAACCACCCGCCTAGATCGGGAGGTAGACCACTCTAGCACGGGGATTCACACGCCCTTGCTAGCCCAAGTGAACGCCGACGGATCGACACCACCGACTCCCAAGCTTGTCGGTAGTACCCTTCCTGGTCCGCCGCCACAGAGCCTCACGAAGAGCATCGAGAAATAACCATAGTACTGATACCCTAACTCACGCTAGTCCCCCCCCCATATTCACCTCACCCTATCTCATGTCCCCAAAATATCCCTGGGCCAACAACCCATACAAAACATAACCAATACAAAAAAAAATCCAATACAGGATAACCCAAAAAAAAACAAAACCCAAACAGGATCTTCGGCATCACTCGAGCCCGACCTGCTGCCTTCACGCGTCCCCAAGGCTATGTCGTCGATTTGGTTTCGGAACCCCAGTGCTTCTCCTTACCGAAACTTCACCATTCCCCTCTCCTTAAAGAACTCCCTTGTCATCAAGGGAGAGGTTTGAAAAAGTCGTCTTCACTTCCTCATATTCCTCCCACATTGCCTCCTCCAACGGCAACCCTTGCCAACGCTCTAACACTTGCCATGCCCTTTGTCTGTCTTTCCCTTCCTTCCTTGCCGGTAGCGGAGAGCTTCTTTAGGCTTCAACATGTTCTCTTCCTCATCAATATTCGGCATCTCCTCAATCACCTGCTCCGGTTCCCCAATCTTCTTCTTCATGGCGGTGGCATAAAACACTGGATGTCGAAGTGATGATGCGGGTAATTCAAGTTTTCATGCAACTTCTCCCACACTCTCGAACATCTTGAAGGGCCCATAATACCTTTGAGATAATTTGGCGTTAAACATTTTCTTCAATGATTTTTGTCGGTAAGGTTGTAACTTGAGATACACAAAGTATCCCGGTTCGAAACTTACATCCCTTCTTCCTTGATCATTGTATCTCTTCATTCCCCCTGCACCTTACTCAATGCCTTCTTCACCTTAGTGAGGATTTTGTCCCGGGTTAGTAACTCCTTCTCCACCTCTTCATTTTCGACCATCTCTTTTTCATAACTGCTCAACCTAGGGGGGCTCTTCCTATAAGTCACCTCAAAGCGGTTCGTTTTGATTGAAGCATGATACGAGGTGTTGTACCAATACTCGGCCCATGGTAGGTACTTCTTCCATCTTGCGTGTTCCTCATGACAGTAGCACCGGAGGTATTGCTCCAACGTTCTATTCACCACCTTCGTTTGTCCATCCTTTTGCGGATGGTAGGATGAACTTGTCTTCAGCTTGCTGCCTTGTAAAGCGAAAAGCTCCTGCCATAACGAACTCATGAACAACGGCCCTCGGTCCGTCACGGTGCTCCTTAGTATTCCATGCAGCCTCACGACACTCTCCACAAATATCTTGGTCACGCTACTCGTCGTGAATGGATGTCGAAGGGGAATGAAGTGAGCCCCCTTGCTCAATCTGTCCACCACCACCAATATCACTTCGAACCCCTTACTTGTAGGTAAGCCTTCCACAAAGTCCATAGACAGATTCTCCCAAATCCTTGCCGGTGTTGGCAGTGGTCCCCATTGGAGTCCTTTGATCGTACTTTATTTTTTGGCATATGTCGCATCGAGTCACCCATTCCTTCACTTCATTCTTCAAGCTTTCCCAATAAAAGAAGTGTTTTACCTTGATATAAGTCCTCAACCACCTGGAATGTCCTCCCTCGCTATTATGGAAGTGGCCCAAAATCTCTTCGTGCAGCATTGGTACTCTTGACACGTATACGCCATCCTTGTAATAGATCAAGCCTCCCCATATGTTGTAGCCTTCCACCCCCACCTCCTGTTTCTCCAACTTGGTACAAATCTCCAATGCCCTTTTGTCAAGCTTGACCGCCCCGCGTATTTTATCCTAGATTTCCCTCTCGGCATCACTCAAAGCTTGCAACCCAGCCTCCGTCTCATCATAAACCGTCCATAGCATCGGGCTCCCTTCCTTTCTAGAAAGTGCATCAACCACCTTGTTCTCCTTTCCCGGTTGGTAGACTATGTCATACTCAAACCCAAGCAATTTCACCATGAATTTTTGTTGCTCCGGGGTGACAATTTTTTGCTCCAATAGGTGTCTCAATGGTTGTTGGTCGGTCACGATGGTAAATTTGCGGCCCAAAAGATAGGGTCGTCGTACCTTTACCGCATGTATGATCGCTAGCATTCTCGCGGGCATACATGCTCCAAGCCTTCTTCATAGGCCCCAATGCTTTAGAAACATAAGTTAATGACCTCTTCTCTTGCACCGGCACGACCCCTATACTTTCCCCACTGGCTTCCGTGTAGACTTCAAACGGCTTCTCAAAATTTGGTAAGGCAAGCACTAGAGTTTGAGTCATTGCCCTCTTCAATTCTTCGAAGGCTCTTCTTGCCTCATCATTCCATTCAAGAGTATCTTTTCCCAACATGGAAGTCAATGGCTTGGCAATCAACCCGTAATTTTGTTACGAAATGCCTGTAGTAGCCGGTTAACCCCAAAAAACCTCTCAAAGCAGTAATGTTGGCCGGTAAGGGCTAATCTACCAAGACCTCAATCTTCCTGGAATCCACCTTTACCCCGTCCCCCGAAATGATATGGCCCAAGTATTCCAACTCTTTTTGTACAAACTTACACTTCGATAGCTTGATGAAGAAGTGGTGTTGTTCCAGTAGTTCCAACACTACCTTGAGTTGCCCAATGTGCTCCTCCATGGACGTAGAATACACAAGAATGTCATCAAAAAATACCAACACGAACTTGCGGAGCTAGGGTTTGAATATGACGTTCATGGCGGCTTGGAATGTGGAGGGAGCGTTGCACAACCCAAACGACATGACCAAATACTCGCAATGTCCTGAATGTGTCCTAAAGGCAATCTTGTGCACGTCTTCCTCCTTTATCCTAATTTGATGATAGCCCGCCCTCAAGTCAAGCTTGGTAAACACCGTTGCACCATGCATCTCATCCAACATCTCATCAACTGTTGGAATGGGGAAACGATCTTTGACAGTAGCTTCGTTCAAGACTCGATAATCCGTACAGAATCTCCAAGAGTCGTCTTTCTTTCTACCAACAACACCGAAAAAGAGAATGGGCTCGTATCAACCCTTGGGACAACATCTCATCCACTTGTCGCTTTATCTCCTCTTTATGGAAATGAGTATATTGGTAGGGAGGTACATTCACCGGTCTTGCCGCATCATGGAGCACGATTCGATGATCGAACGGCCGTAGGGGTGGCAACCCCTTCGGCATCTCCAACACATGTTTGTGCTCCTCCACTACACACCGAATAGATGGGGGTAGCTGCTGTAATTTTTCTCTGAGGGACTCCTCTCCTTTTCTTCTACCCGCCTTCTCTTGGGTTGCACTTGCTAAGACCACAACAAAACAAGTCGCACCACCCTTCCAAAGCCTCTCCATCACATTGGTTGCACACAGCTGGATTTTAGTAGGAGTTAATGCTTTCTACAGTCTCTTCTTTCCGCTCAATTTGAACTCCATGTTCATGACCTCACAATCATTCAACACCCTCCCAATGCTTCTCAATCAAGCATTACCAAGTACCACGTCTAATCTCACAATCGTGAGAACATGCAAATCCGCACAAATATGCACCCCTTGCACATTAAGCTTCACATCCCGCACGACCTCCTCACATTTGAACTTTTCTCCATTGGCCACCCTCACCTCAAAGGGTTCCACGGCCACCCCTTTAAGCCTCACTTTCTTTGTGATGTCAGCATTGATGAAGTTGTGGGAGGACCTGCTATCCACCAATAGTGTAACCATATGCT
This sequence comes from Platanthera zijinensis, assembly GCA_039513925.1. Taxonomy (NCBI): domain Eukaryota; kingdom Viridiplantae; phylum Streptophyta; class Magnoliopsida; order Asparagales; family Orchidaceae; genus Platanthera; species Platanthera zijinensis. Next base: position 169,781,236 of record CM077095.1, read on the forward strand.
TTTATAACCATGTCATAAGCCTCATCATGGCCGGTGTCCTTGCCCCGACATGGCATTAAAGTCGGTGTCCTTTCCCCCGACATGGCATTAAGGGACAACTCTGTTGTGTCGCTCCCCGACGTCACATGGTGATCATCCCCATTCGCAGACTCGTCTTGGGCCGTTTCTTCATTTTCTTTCTTGCCTTTAGTCGTGTCTTCTGTGGCCTCGTGTCCTTTCCACGATGGGTTCCCACCTTTTCCTCTACTTATCTCCTTGATTTGGAGTTTATCCGCGTGGTATCTTTCCTCCAAAATCTCCGCAATTTTCATGGCTTCTTGTAACCTCCGAGGATGTCTCAACTTGAGCTCCCGAGACAACCATGGCTTGAGTCCATCAAAAAAGGTCCCCATTAATGCCTCCTCCGACCAACCACGCACCATGGTTTGGAGCCGTCGAAATTTTTCAAAATAATCATGTACCTTTCCTTGGAATGAAACTATGAGAAAAGACACGATTTACTTAAGCATTAGTGAGATTATGACAAAAGATAGGGCACAATGGCGACAAAGGATCCATATAGCCGACCCCACTATAGTGGGATAAAGGCTTGAGTGTTGTTGTTGTTGTGTAATCTTGTACCTTGCCTTCTTGTTTAAGCTTTGCCAACTTCCCGTGGTAATTCACCACCGGTGAAGGTCCTCATTGCTCTATAAATTCTTGTTCGAAAGCTGTCCAACCAAGCCGCCTTCCATCTTGCTCAAATATGAATTTGAGCCATCTTCACCACTTACTAGCTCTCCCATCAAGGACAAAACATGTTACAACCACTCTTTCTTCTCGGGATACTTCATACACGTGAAAATAATGTTTGGCCTTGTCTAGCCACTCACGGGGGCCACCTCCATTGAAGCGGGGAAGTCAATCTGTGGCTTCCTAAGTCTCTGATCCCTGTAGTGCCTCCCTCTTCCGTAATCATCATCTTAAAGCCAATGCCCTCCTTTCCCCTATCGTGGCCCACCATGATACTCTCCCATGTGCGGTCCTCTTCGACGGTCCGGTCGTTCCACCTCAAACCCCTCACTCTCATCACCTTGGTTATCTCATCCGTGGTGGCCCGGTCTTTGGATTGAAGCTCGAGAATAATCTATTTCATTGAGCCACCTTTCCACGGCTACTTCTCCCCCTTCAATCCTTCTTCCTCTCCTCTTTCCTTCCCAATGCGGTTCGTCCTCCGACCTCGACCTCTCGGAATCCAAGTCACCCTGAGTTTCCCTTTTAGAAGCGTTGTGTTGCTTGTTTTGGCTCGTCATTCCCTCTCTTTCTTTCTTCCTTTGGTTTTTTGTGGTCAACTGGGTTAGCGTCGTTCGTAGCTCCGATCTGCTATCTCTGTCAAGCTCTCCTTCTGTCCCCCCTCCAGTAGCTCCAACTTGACCCGGTTAGATTTTGGGGCGCCTTCTCGATCCATAGGCCCGACGACCTCTTAAGTCCCCACCGAATAGAATTTTCTCTCAACGAGAGCACCAAATTGTTGAGAACCCGTGCGTTGGGCTCCGCAACAATGCCTCAAACCTTCCCCAACATGAGCAGAAATGGTTAGGGAAATTCACCAAACAGCTGAGGCGCACTAAACTCGATACCTCCTGAGCATATGATCAATCATTCGCCCAACACCTTGAAGTTATCCATATGTCTAGCACATCCAACTACAAAAATCTTATAGAATTTAATCAGAAATTTCTTTCAAACTTCACGCAACAAAATCCAAGTCCGATGAACTACTGTTGTTGACTTCGTTCACATTCATTCCATTCCCAACAAAAAAGATGAAATACCACCTTGACTCCTCCACAGCTTTAGCGGACTTGGCAACACAGCCCGTCCAAAACCTTCTGGATGATGCAGACCACCCGCTCAGACCGTGAGGCAGACCACTTTAGCCCGGGGATTCACATGCCCATGCTAGCCCAAGCGAACGCCGACGGATCGACGCCACTAACTCCCAAGCTTGCTGGTAATACCCTTCACGAACCGCCGCCACAGAGCCTCACGAAGAGCCTCGAGAAATAACCAGAGTACCGATACCCTAAATCACACCATCCCCCCCCCCCCCCCACACACACACACATATTCACCTCACCCTATTTAATGTCCTCAAAATACCCCTTGGCCAACAACCCATACAAAACATAACCCAAAAAAATTCCAATACAGGATAACCCAAAAAACGGAACCCAAACAGGATCCTCGGCATCACCCGAGCCCAACTTGCTTCCTTCACGCGTCCCCAAGGCTATGCCGTTGATTTGATTTTCGAACCCGAGTGCTTATCCTTAGCGGAATTTCACCAGGATGCTATAGTGGGGTTGTCATTGGGAAACTGGTACAAGTAGATTATTGTAAGGGGAGGAGGGGAACTTGCGGTTTGGAGGGGGAGATGGTCTGGATGTGTCGGATACAAGGAAGTGGCAGCACATGCAGTTGTCCGGTGTGGGGAAATGGGTGTTTGCTACTTTGCTGGCAGAGGGAAAGGTTGCGGTGGAAGGCTTGAAGAAAGGAGAGCAGGGTTTGCGAGGGTGGGAAAAGGGGAACACATAAATCGTGGCTTGCGATGTGGGGGAAGGAAGGAGAAGGGAAGTCGACCTGCAGTGACGTGAAACCGCGGGTTTGAAGCAGAGGGAGATGTCGACCTGTAGAGGATACAAGTGTGTTTGTCTGCAGAATCAGGAGAAAGGAGACTAATCGGCTGGGCTGAATCGCGTAAAGGGTAGCTATGCGGCTTGTGGTTTTCCCGTGTCTCCATGACTGTAAAGTTTTGGGAGAAAAGAAAATGGGAAAACTGAAAGGAACCGAGACTTCGCACCACGGAAATCTCGCGGCGTCGCACCATGATCTGATTGCTGGCATAAATAGAAAACTGCTATACTCTACTCCGAGCTTTTGATAATGAAAGAACTGTTATATTGACTCCATGTTTGGAATCTGCATTGAGCCAATCACTTCTCTGACTTCTGCTCTCTGACTGTTATCATTTTTTTCTTTGTTGCTATTTTAAACAGAGACAAACAACAGGATCTGTTTGATTTGATGGGTGCAATTTATGCTGCTGTTTTCTTCCTTGGATTTACCAACTCTACTACTGTGCAGCCTGTTATGGCAATTGGGAGAACAGTGTTTTATCGCGAAAGAGCGGCTGGCATGTATTCATCCATGGCCTACGCATTTGCTCAAGTAAATATATTTCTGCTCTTTATCTTGATTAATTCATCTAATGACGCAGAGTGATTTTATTCCAAGAAAATCATGACTATTCTTTTTTTGGTTGTTATTGAGTCAAATTTAGGCGACAGACTCAAATTGTATTACCGAATTAGAGTCTAGTCACAAGTGGTTGATTTTGAGTCCATTAACATAATGAAATATTTTAATTAGTAGCAAATTATTATAAACATATAAGTATTTAATATTTATTTATAGTTATATTCGGAAATTTGAATATAGTCATTTATATATATTATTTGTGTTCTGTAGTTATAAATACATTTTACGGGATCTAAACGTAGGTGCTTTACGATCGAAAAACAGGTTTTAGATGGAAGAAGATTAACATGTTAAATATGTATATCATAAGATGCATCTTGTCACCTTAAAATTTTCTGAGATTTCGTTCTGTGTGCAGTTGAGCATTGAAGCCATCTACATTGGGGTGCAGAGCTTTGTTTATTCCCTTCTTCTTTTCTCTATGATTGATTTCGGCTGGAAAGTGGATAAGTTCTTGTGGTTCTTCTTCATTATCTTCATGTGTTTCCTCTACCTCACATTATTTGGGATGATGGCTGTAGCAGTAACTCCAAGCCACCATATTTCTGGCATTGTCTCCTCCTTCTTCATCGGTCTATGGAATTTATTCTGCGGTTTCATTATACCGAAAACGGTACGAAAGTTAATGTAAAAATCTACTTTCATTTGGTCCAAAACACAACACAAAACACTTAACGAAAGAATTAAAACTTCCAATGATTGATTACTTCATCATGCTAAGTAATTCTTCATTAATTTTACTTTTTTTTTTTACTTAGGCTCCCTTGGGCACGGTGTTTTTTCTTCGATGAGTTTGGACAAAAATGCCACCGTCATATAATGTATGTTTGGCATGACAACGGTTACGACCACCACCAAGAAAATAAAACTAGCCATGGTAAGGTCAGGCCTTCACAAACAACGGTTCACAACCAAATGGACCGTGTTCATAACCGTCGCTGCCGTGCCAAATGGAGCCTTAAGCTGAAGGGAAAGAGAAAAAAAAACAATCATTGATGCCAAAAAAACAAGTGTGGGATCTCCAATTGCAGATCCCATACTTCATATAGCTTAATCTATTTGATGGAAGTTGTTTAAATTCTTAACTCGATCCCTTGGTCATTGAGTTCTTACTGAATATTTTTCTTGCAGATGATTCCGAGAGGGTGGAGGTGGATGTTCTGGGCTAATCCAGTCGCATGGTCTATTCATGGTCTTATGGCTTCTCAGTTTGGAGAATTGGAGAATATGGTAGAGATTCCAGGTGAGGTTAGCTTAGATGTGAAAGCCTTCTTGAAGGAGAAGTTTGGTTACCAGCATGATTTCCTGGGCTATGTGGCCTTGGCTCACATAGGATTTGTGTTACTCTTCACCTTTGTCTTTGGTTTTTCCATTAAGTTTCTCAATTACCAAAAGAGGTAGATGATTAGGAGCACTTGTGATGCAGTAGCCCCGAGCCGCCCCTCTCGGTCGACCCTACTCGTCCTAGCCAGCGGACCACGTGCTGGCGATCACTGCCGGGCTGCAGCCCAAGCACCCCACCCATGACCGCACCTATTCTCAGCGCGGCGGGATGTTGAGGCGAGGTCTCGAACCCAGCCCCCTTGATAAAGAGCTTTCCTAACAGCTCTCATCACCAACTGAGCTGCACGTGCTGGCGACCACTGTCGGGCTGCAGCCCAAGCACCCCACCTATGACCGCACCTATTCTCAGCGCGGCGGGATGTTGAGGCGAGGTCTCGAACCCAGCCCCCTTGATAAAGAGCTTTCCTAACAGCTCTCATCACCAACTGAGCTGTGATGAGAGTTGTTAGGAAAGCTCTTTATCAAGGGGGCTGGGTTCGAGACCTCGCCTCAACATCCCGCCGCGCTGAGAATAGGTGCGGACATGGGTGGGGTGCTTGGGCTGCAGCCCGGCAGTGGTCGCCAGCACGTGGTCCGCTGGCTAGGCCGAGTAGGGTCGACCGAGAGGGGCGGCTCGGGGCTACTGCATCAACTTGCCTGGGCCGAGTTTTTCTAGTCGGGAGCTTACTGCTGCATGTTTATTATTACGAGTTTATGCAGCATATTATCGAGTTGTGACAGGACGATGCTGGTAAGTTTTTGAGTTGCAATATAAAGTTACATGGGCTAAGGCAGATATGGGAATTAAGCATTTATTTTGACCGATGCTAAAGTCTACCATATAAACTACCAAGGGATGACTTCCACGTCACCATTCGCCACCTCCACCCCACCACAGCGGCCATCTCCATATAGAACCAATTCTATTATATTATGTGTTTGATGTTAAAAAAAATCATGTGACAAATATATTATGTGTTTGTTTTGCCGGTTTTCTGTCTTACTGTTGTAGTTTTTTGGAGTTTTGATTGTATTGTTGAAGGATTACTGGGGTGAATGTGCAAATTAATTTTTATTGTGCATAGCTGCTTGTCTGTATGCTCTCATTCCAACGCTGCTGGTGCTTTGCTTCGGCCACGGGCCTGAACCAAATGCGCTGGCTTGATGGCGACAGTAGCCAATGATGTAGTTAGGTCCGTCCGGTCAGGCTGCCGCCGGAGGTGGCCTTCACCGTGAGGTCGATTTTTTTTAATGGCGACACGAGACATCCGTTTGCGATGGATAGTAAGTTAAGATAATTTCCTCCTAAGTGTGAAATAGGTTAGCCAACTTTGATCATGTTTTTCAAGTATGTGTTTCATGACAAGTGTGAAAAGGAGAAGCTGTCTTTCACCTTTAAATCAACATGTGTTTTTTGATCAAAGGAAGCTTCATGAAAGCTCCATCCACATGTCATCTATCACACCTACCTCCTTGGTTTTGGTCATATAAATAGGAATGAAGGAGGAGTGGTAAGACATCAACTTCTCACAAAATTCAAGTATTGAAAGATTTCTAGAGAGGCATTTGCGACAATCGTTTGTGTTTGAGAGCGCTTTTGGACGTCGTTGTACGACGTTTACAAGGAGTACTTCACATACACTGATTGGATCTGAAGCAGATTTGGGTAAGGTTTCGATGAGCCATCTTGGAGAGGATTTGTGTAATCCGTCTCGTCCGCCGTTGTCGGTAACTTGCAGTTTTTTGTTATTATTTATTGTATTGTGTAGTGTGAAGCTGGTGAAAATCCTATAAAGTTCGAGGAGGGAAAGCTTTGTAATTTTCTATTATTTCATACATTTTAGTGGTCGCTTTCCCGGTTGGATTCTGATCGTCCCGTGGTTTTCATCCTATTGAGTTTCCACGTTAAATTTCCGTGTCATTTTTATTATTCTTGTTTTGTTCTGTGTTTGTGTATCGACATACCGATAAGCGGCAATGCAGATATTTGCTCGAACTAATTTGTAGGTGCTCTGGTCGGGCTTGCGTGCTCAATAGCATAACAAGTGGTATCAAAAGTAGGTTCATTATCAGAGCAATTATCGGGCTGACCTGTTTGAGATTCGAGACGAGTCGATCGAATATTTCAGGTTAGTGATTGGGTGTGGTAGGTGACGATCATTAGTCCGCTCTTTGTCATCTTTAATTCCTTTCTTTGAAATAGTCGACTCAAAGAAATGAGGTCAGTTCGATCAGTGACTGAGCACGATAGAGTCTACATCAGGTTCAAGTTCCAAGCAAATGGTTAAATTGAACTGTATAACCTCATGCACGGCGATTGGGCCCATCAGGGGAGGAACCAGCCAAATAGTGGTCAGCCTTTGACTCGAACGAGTCGGATGGGAGGGTATTCCCCGACTCATGCAGGCCAAATGACTAGGGGCGTTGGGGGCAAGTTGAGCATTTGGGCTCGCACTCGCCCTAGGCCCATGGCAGGGGTGGGCGAGTGGGGTAATCAGGTCAGTATTCGCCCCAGGCCCCCGGTTGGCGGCGAGTGTCTGTCCTATCGGGCACCCGCTTCTCCGGGCGAGTGGTATTTTCATGGACCACACGCCCAGAGTGCCTTTAACCAGAATGCCCTTGTTGGCTGCCAATAGCTTCTCAGAACAGTGGAGTTTCGCTATTAGCAGACCGTTTTGGGTTGCGCATAGAGGATCTGAACAGCGGAGTTAAGTTGTTTGCAGACCAAACTTGGAATTCTATAAATAAACTCTATGGGCACCTTTAGAGGGGATCCAGTTTTTTTGGTTTCTTCCTCCTTGGGTTATTTTGGATTGGATGTGAAAGCCCTCCGAGGCGCTCAACTCAGCTTTTGCCTTGGGAGGGGAAGCGCTCTTAAGATCTTTTGGGTGTGTGTTGGGATCTCCATGTTGTAGCCCAAGGTCAATTTTCTAGTTCTGAGTGTCCCGTCAGTAGTTCAAGTTCGAGAGAAGTAGGTGCAAGATACCCCCTCTGGTCCAAACTCTAGTTGAGACTAAGTTTTGGCTTCAACATTTTTGGTGTGATGAGCGTGAACCGTAGCCTGCACAGGAAATTCTTGAGCTAAGCTTCATGGCTGGAGGCGAGGGAAGAGCTGGCTCGGGCAACTCGCCATCTCATGCGAGCAGTGTCACAGTCGAGATGTTGGAAGAGTTCAAGAGGGAGATTTTACAAACCATTCATCTAGCATTCGCAGCGAGGAGCGAGTGGGCTCCGCCCTCTGTCCCGGTTGTCGCGGCCATATCTTTGGGCGAGAACGCTCTTGGTCAGCGACCCGGGAAGGAGGTCCCGGTCAAAAGAGGAAAGAGAGATCTCGTCGGGCAAGAACTGTTCCCAGGCCAGGTGAGTGTTGACAAGGTTGGCGAGCCCAGGGTGCGAGATGGTTCAGCTCGCTCGGAGGGAGGGGGAAGCCCTTTCAGTGAGTTGGTCGTCTCGTCCCCGGTTCTAGAGGGGTTCAGGGAGCCGCAGATGTCCTACTGCACGGGGAGAGATGATTTGGTACAACATGTCCAATGGTTCGAAGATGTCGTCTCCATCAGGCAGATGTCGGACGCCTTCAAATGCCGACTTTTAACCATCATCTTGAAGGAGAATGTCAGGGACTGGTTTCACCAGCTTCCCGCAAGCTCCATCTACTGCTTTGAGGACTTGCGACATGAGTTTCTCTTGAGGTTCTCGACGTCAAAAAAGTGGAAGAAGGGAGCGAAATGCATGTTCGCGATCAAGCAAAAATCGGAGAAGACGTTGGGGAGCTACATCGATCGATTCCAAGAAGAGATCCTTCTAGTCCATGAGGTTCCAGTGTATACCCTAATGCTCGCCTTCACCATGGGCTTAAGGCAGACATTCCTTAGCATGGAGCTAAAAAGGGTGCCACCACTTTCCTTCGAAGAGTTGATGGAAAGGGCGGCAAAGGAGATAGAGGGTGAGATGGCAAACCCAGCGTTTGCCAAGAAGCTGGCCAAGTTGGCGGAGGATGAGGTGAAGGAGCAGGGGGCAGGAAGGTAGCATGAAGCGAGGAGGAGGGAAGATCCCCGAGGTCAGGAGAACCAGGGGAAGCAGTAGGGTTGGGGATATCGGGAGCCGAACAACTGGTTGGCCTGGAGATGCCAGGAGGGGCCTGCCCAGGGGCAAGGGAGAGGATATCAAGGTAGAGAGAATTACTGCGGAGGTTAAGGGCGGTTCAACCCGCCAGGATGAAGGCAGGACCAGAGGCCGCCCCTCCCTCCACAGCGACAAACGATGGCGATTGTCGGGGGGAGGGGATGCGAAGAATGAATGGAAGGGGAATGAGAGAAGGGTGCAGGGTAGCATTGCCCTTTTGTGATTTCCATCAAGAGGAAGGTCACGCGACGACCATCTGTCCAGAGTTTCTAGAGAAGAGGTGAGCCAGAGGTCAATTTCAGCAGCACCCGCCAGTACAGATAAAGGAAATTCTGTCAGGAGGAGAGGAGGATAGGTGCGAGGATAGGGCTGACGTAGGTGCTCGCGGGGAAATCAGGGTGATTCATGGGGGAGTGAGAATCGAAGCCACACGCAAGGGAAGCTTCCATACCATGTTCAGGAGGAGCGTCGCCTCGATCTCTCAAACCCCACCCCCGGAGGAGAAGATTACATTCTCATCGAAGGACATTTCCGACTACGAGGATCCATTTTGTGATGCCCTGGTGATCCAGACGGCGATTAAAAACTACACGGTCTCCTGGATTTTGGTTGACAACGGGAGCTCAGTGAATGTGATCTTCAAAGGGGTCTTCGAGGCGATGAAGGTGGAGGCTAGGAGGGTGTTGGCCTCGGATGTGCCGTTGTTTGGATTTTCGGGGGAGAGGAAGGAAGTTAGAGGTAGAGTTGGACTTCATGTGACGCTAGGGGTGTCGAGGAATTGCCGGTTCGTCATTATTGATGCTCCGAGTAGCTACAATGCCATCTTTGGGCGTCCCCTCATCAATGCTTTTCGTTGCGTCCCAGTATCGTTCCATCAGTGTCTTAAGTTCAACAATGGGGGGAGGGTGTACAAGTCTAAATCAGAGGAGACCCCAATGTGACAAGACAATGTTACATAACGACCGTCAACACCATATCTTGGATGACGGAGGTTGGGGAGAGGGGAAGAGAGTTGACAGTGCAAAGAGTCAGGAGGTGAGACAGAAGGGATCGAGGTGGAAGTGGCTAAGAAGTCGGTGGCGCTAGAGGTAGTGGTGGAGAAGGTGGAGGGAGAAGATGAAGAGGAGGTTTGTGCCTAGGCAGGTAGGGGAGTGGAGTTACGAGAGAGACTTGTCGAGGCGATGGGGGTTAAAGAAGCAGAGATGGAGGAGGTACTTGCGTAGGGGGAGAGATTGGGAAGTGACTGGGAGTAGTCTAGGCTGGAGCCAGCGGAGGAGGTAGTGGAGATGAAGGTCTTCACCAGGGCAGGGAAGACAAATAAGGTGCGGGTCAGCGGCCGACTGAGTCCCGGGGATTGGGAGAAGATACGAGAGTGCATCCATAGGAGCATTGACGTCTTCACATGGAGTGCAGAGGACATGTCAGGCATCGACGCAGATGTGGCATGTCATCGCTTGAACCTCGACCCAAAGACGCGTCTCATCCGCCAGAAGAGGAGGACCGTTGCCGCAAAGCTGGAGGAGCCCATCCGGGAGGAGGTGGAGAAGCTTTTCAGGGCAAGTTTTGTATCGGAGATCCAGTATCCAGGCTGGGTCTCTAATGTGGTAATGGTCAAAAAAGGTGATGAGCGATGAAGGACGTGTGTATACTTCTCTCTTTTGAATAAATTATGCCCTCAAGGATTGTTATCATCTGCCTCGAATCGACGTGCTGGTTAACTCAGCCATCGGTTTTTCTGTGATGAGTTTTTTAGATGTTTTTTCAGGTTACCATCAAATCAGGATGCACCCACCCGACGTCAAGAACGTCTCCTTCATTACGAGAGAAGGGTGTTTTAGGTATAGGTTGATGTCATTCGTGTTGAAAAATGCAGGAGCTACATACCAGCAGATGATGGACCGGGTCTTCAAAGAGCAAGGGGGAAGGAACCTGGAGGTATACGTGGATGATCTTATGGTAGCAAAGATGTGGGCTCCCACTTGCTTGACTTGGAGGAAATGTTTGCCACCTTACGGAAGTTTAAGATGCGACTAAACCCCTTGAAGTGTGTCTTTGGGGCAAGCAAGGGGGAATTTTTGGGCCATCTCCTCACCCCAGCAGGGGTGGAGCCCAACCCTGACAAGGTGAATGCCATAATGGAGTTGGAATCATCGCAAAGCACCAAGGAAGTTCAATGCTTGACAGGGAAGCTCGTCGGGTTGAGTAGGTTTCTCTCCCGGACAGGAGAGAAGTTCTCACCTTTCTTCAAAGTGTTGCTGGGGAATCAAAAGTTTGAATGGTCAAAAGAATGTGAGGAGGCATTCCAAGCCTTGAAAAGTCATCTTACCCAGGCCCCACTCCTCCAGGGACCTAAGGAGGGGGATGATCTAGCTTTGTACCTTTGAGTGGGGGCTGAAGTCGTAAGTTCTGTTCTAGTCCGGGAGGAGGGTTAAAAGCAGCTTCCCATTTATTATGTCAGCAGGGTCCTAAAAAAGGCAGAGCTCTGCTATTTGGTCCTGGAAAAATTGGCTTTCTCCTTGATTATCTCGGCTAGAAAGATCAGACCATACTTCCAAGCGCATTCAATCAGGGTGGTAACTGACTACCCTCTTCGCAGGGTCTTAGAAGGGGTGGATCACTCAGGAAGATTGGCTAAGTGGTCCACAGAGCTAAGTGAGTTTGACATCTCATTTTTACCTCGACTCTCGATTAAGGCGTAGGTGGTAGCCTATTTTTTGGCCGACTATATCGTCAAAGTGGAGGGTGAAAGGCCCTCGCAGCAGGTTGCCTGGAAGGTGCTGGTCGACGGAGCCTCAGGGAAGCATTCTTTGGGAGGCGGAGTAGTGTTGGTAAACCCTCATTGGACTCTGATAGAGCAGACCGTGGCCCTGCATTTCCCAGTCACTAACAACCAAGCAGAGTATAGGGACGTGATAGCCGGGTTGCGTCTGACCAAAGAGCTGGGTATTCAGGATGTGGAGTTGTTCACAGATTCATTAGTGGTGGCATCACAAATCAAGGGGGAATATGAGGCAAGGGATTCCACACTCATGAGGTGCCTGACCAAGGTGAAGGGGCTCATTGGAGGTTTTCGAGTGTTTTCCATTCAACATATTCCTCGGGAGGAGAATGTCACGGCTGACCGGTTGGCCAAGTTCGGCCCCCGAGCCGGTGGAACTTTAACAGAACTGTTTCGCCCGTCTATCGAAGAGGGTGAATTGATGGAGGTGGATTGGCGCCCCTCGTGGGTAGACCCCTTCATAACTTTCTAAACCATGGGTGAACTCCCGGAGGAGATTCGGGACAAAAAACACTTCAGGCACAAGTCAACTTACTATCTGATGCGTGAAGGAGGGTTGTACCGGAAGACACTTTTGGGGCTCCTAGCCCGGTGTGTGCTGGAGGAAGAAGTCTCGAGGATCTTAGAGGAAGTACACTCTGGAGAGTGTGACAGTCATTCGGGAGGTAGAACCTTGGAGTCGAGGGTGGTCCGACAAGGGTACTTCTGGTCGTCCCTAGGAAAGGATGCGGTGGAATTCGCAAGAAAATTTCGAAAGTGTCAGCTGTATGCTCCACTTCAACTCTTACCAGCCTAGAGACTTAGGAGCATCATGACGCCCTGACCCTTCGCCATTTGGGGGATGGACTTGGTCGGACCTTTTCCCCAAGCAAGTGGGCAAAGGAGGTTTCTCCTAGTCATGATCGCCTACTTCTCGAAGTGGTTGGAGGTAAAGGCGCTAGCCAAAGTGACCTCCCAGGTGATTTGCAACTTCATGTGGGGAGAGATCATCTGTCGGCATGGGCTCCCTCAAGCCATAGTCACTGAAAACGGACCCCAGTTTGCCAGTGAAGAGTTCATCAGCTTTTGCACTCAGTTGAGAATAGACCTCAGGTTAGCCTTCGTCCACCACCCTCGGAGCAACATGCAGATGGAGGCGGAAAACAAGATTATTGTGAACCTGTTAAAGAAGAAGGTGGAGAACTTGATGGGGAATTGGGTAGAACAACTTCCCTTGGTAATATGGGCCCTGAGGACTACCCCCAACACGATCATGAGAGAGACCCCCTTCAAATTCTCTCATAATTGTGAAGTTGTTCTACATATAGAGTTTGAGGTTAAATCACCCCAGGTAGTGGCCGCCGAGGAAGGAGATGGGGAATGGAGGATAGAGAACGAAGGGGGCTACGACTCTCACTGGACTTGATAGAGAAACTCTACGACATTGCCGCCATCAGACAGGAGGAGATCAAGTGACGGTTGGCTAGGTACTTTGACAAGCATGTTAGAATCAAGCAATTCGAGGAAGGGGATCTGGTCCTGAAAAAGGTAAATGTTGCAGGGAGATCAGCAGTCGTGGGAAATCTCCATCTGAATTGGGAAGGTCCATACATCGTCAAGGGAGCGCTGAAATCAGGAGGATACCACCTCCAGAATGTGGAGGGGGAGTTCATAGGTCGCATATGGAATGGTGATGATTTGAAACGTTTCTATCTCTGAACCTTGTAAATAAAATATTTTTCTTTGTTAATTCTTTTGTTTCTCAAGATCTCTTGTGGGTGAACCATGCGTGTAACTAACAATAAAATGAGATGTTGGCCGAGAAGATCCCGCTGACCAGACTCTCACTAGCTAACATGGCTGGAAGTCACTCGGAGATAGATTGAGATATTGGTCTGAGAAGATCCCGCTAACCAGGCTCCCTCTAGCTGGTAGGGCTGGAAGTCACTCGGAGGTAGATTGAGATGTTGGCCCGAGGAGATCCCGCTGACCAGGCTCTCACTAGCTGGCAGGGCTGGAAGTCACTCGGAGATAGATAGAGATGTTGGCCCGAGAAGATCCCACTGACCAGGCTCCCTCTAGCTAGCAGAGCTGGAAGTCACTCGGAGATAGATTGAGATGTTGGCCTGAGAAGGTCCCGCTGACCAGGCTCCCACTAGTTGGCAGGATTGGGAGTCACTCAAAGATAGTTTGAGATGTTAGCCCCGAGAAGATCCCGCTGACCAGGCACCCACTTGCTGGCAGGACTGGAAGTCACTCAGTGATAGAATGAGATGTTGATTCCGAGCAGATCTCGTTGACCAGGCTCCCACTAGCTGGCAGGGCTGGAAGTCATACTAGCGGGCAGGCTCACACTAGCAATGATCACGCTAACTAGTTGGGGTTGATAACAGCTCAGAGACAGGTTAGGGGGAAGGCGAGCATAGTTGCTCTGGGGTAAATCTCTCCAACCAGGTACTCGCATGCCTCCTCGAAGAGCCATCATCAAGTTCCATGAAATTGGAAGCCGAGATGGACCTATCCGTCCACTCACGCTTAGTCTCCAAGGTGGAGAGAGAAGTAAACCCCCAAATAGGCGAATGTGTGTGATGCGCGAGCCGGCCCGGTCCAACTACGAGCTACCCTATCGTGTTTCGCCTTAGAGAAACCACGCTTCCTGATTACTCATTCAATCCTCTGAAGTTCTCGCATTCATAAGCAGTGAGTTGTTCGATCCTGACCACCGAGGGGGCGAGATCTCGAGGCACACATGCAACGCGTGTTCTTGGGAAGCGAACCGTTTGAAACTGACCTAACTCGGAGGGATTCCAGCACAATGTGTTTTATCTTGGAGAAATCACGCCTCAAAAGTGGTGTGTGCGCGCGAGTGCAACATGGAAAAGAAGCATAGTACAAGAAAGGACAAATTACAGAAAGTAGAGTTTCATTAAAATATATCTAATTAGAAAAAGATCGCCTCGCGGGCGAGTGAACACAAAAGGACAATCACAGAAAGGAAAAATTTACAGCAAGACCCCTAATCGCCTCCCCCCGACTGGTCTTCTCGACTGCCCTCCACCTCGTCGAAGAGCGAGTCGAATTCATCCTCCTCCTCGTCAGGGATGGGGACGGGGATGAACAACTCGGGGAACAGATCCTTGGAGGTGACCCTCTCGTAGTCGGGCGTCAGCACTTTGAGGTCCCGCATGATCTGAAGCATATGGTCAGCGGCCTTGATGGAGGTGGCCCTCATCATCTCACTTACCTCTGTCTCGCTGTACATTTGTGGCCTCCTTCCTTGACTGCTCGACTCGCCGCGAGCCGGGGGAAGGACGGTGTCAATCAGGCGAGTAACCTCAGCCTTAAGCTGCTTATTCTGCCCCTCCAGTAGTTGGTTCCTCTCATCTAGGTCAGTGACGCGAGTGTGCGGGCGGTCGGCAATCGCAGCGTCATGCGAGAAGGAAACGAGGAAGGAGTTAAGAATGACAAATAAAAGAAAAGAAGGGGGAGGGATATGATCGACACTTACAACCCCGCCGAAGTTCTTCTTAAGGAAGTTCTCGCCAAACCCTAGCTTGTGCTTCAGGTCCACCTCTTCATCTACGGCGAGAGCCCGCACTTCCTTGGCATCAGACTACTTGCGGTTGAGGGAGAAGCCGCGACGAACAATCACATGTGCGAGCTCTAGGGATCGCATTTAGGCTCGCGTACTCTCGTTAGCGAGCCACTGCAGCGTCATGTCGTCATATGCCTCTGCGTCCTCGCAGCCGTAGAGCCCAAAGTCGAGGGCGGAGGCATGCCCACTGGGAGGTCAGCGCTCAGACCAGGAGGGGAGGAGCGATGAGATGGAGACCCGGTTGGTCTTCTCGCCCCACAGCACCATAGGCTCACCGGCATGATCATGTACTTTCCCGCCAAGGCCAAAATTTTGATGTGCACTCGGTGGTGCAGCCTCGCGGGTTTCAGGCATCTCCTCGACAGGGGAACCAGGGAGGTCTCTCTCGCCTCGCTCCCTCATGTGTGAGTCCCTCTGGACTTGTTTGTCGTTGGATACCACCGCCTTCTTTAGATTTCTTCCCGGAGGCGGAGGGCGAGGCGAGCCAGAGTCAGCAGGGGCAGGTCGCTTCTAGATGCATGAGGGTCCGGATGCATCCAACTCTCTCATGCACGCCGCCGCCGCTGCCCTCTCCCGGGAGAGTGGGTCAACGTCCAACCCAACTTCAACAAATGGTTGGTGCACCGGGATCAGTCTCTCCCATGCAAGGAATATACTTAGCATCTTCAAGAAAAACACCTTTTGGCGAGACTAAAATGAAGCAACTTGGAAGCATACCTTCTCCAGGGAGAACAGACGGGAGCAAGTCAAGGCCCCTTTGCAGGAAGGCGACCTCGAAGTCCTTGTGGAGGAAGAACTGGTGGAGGTTGGCGTCATCACCCGATACTGTCGGGGCCCGGTAGGTCTCCTTGCCTCGCTGAATGGGTGAATAGGAGATGTTGTCGAGGTCCCCATTTATGAAGACGAATTTGGTGAACCGGTGGTGGTTCTTGTTGGCGGTTTCACACACCTTGAACTGCGAGCCGGCGAATAAGGCGACGCCATCATCGGTAGATGAAGAGCTTTCAGAAGACGGTGAGGTTGAACTCGATCCGCTCCTTTCGGAGGAAGCTCGCGAAGGCCACCAGCATGGCAATCGCGTTGGGGTTGAGCTGCGCAGGGACGGCCCCAAAGTATTTCAGGACCTAGCGGACTTTCGACCAGAGGAGAAGGCACAACCCCACCTCGAAGTGCGTGATGAGGAAGGCGAGTTCGTCAGCAAAGAAGGTGTTTATCGCCTCGCCCCTCCTCGGTCGGCGCGCAGTGTACCCCGAAGTGACAAATTCGGTCACGAAGGAGAGATATTCCTCCTCCGAGGGATTCCCGTCGAAGATGGGGTACTCGACGTCCTGCTTCAGGCACTTCGATCTCCCGTCAGCGTCGGTTCTCGTCTTTCCCATCCTAACAAAGAGTCACTTGCGAGTGCTTGGGACGAGAAGTCCGGGGTGAAGAAGGCGTGACTACAATAAATGCTATGGGTACGGGTAGGTAGGGGGTCTTATTTATAGAAAGAGCTAGGTTAAGGCGAGTCTCTCTCTCAGGTCGACTCGCTAACCTCAGCGTCGACCCCCCGCAGCCTATTCTACCATCGAGCGAGCTGAATTCAGGTTGAAACACTGCACTCGCGCGAGATCAACAAGCATCAAATATTGCATATATTACAATTATTACAAAGCATAGTTCTGTGAATGTCCTCAAACAAAAATAAAATAGGGGGGAGGGGGAAGAAAAATTATTACAAGACACGAGAGGGCCGCAGGGGGCCAAGGGGCGACTGTCGGTAGTCTCAAAACGGAAGCCATTTTCATTTTCCCTGACCTCGCGCCTCAACCCCCGGTGGTCAGCGGGGATTATTAAACTCGCGGACCATCTCGAGGTCTTCGTGTACAAGGCGCATATTTTCTTGTATACAGTTTATAAGCGGTCCAGGGGAAGTCATCTCACTGCCCGATCCTCGCCTCACTTCATCTGCCCATTTCGTGTAGTCCTGTTCGAGGGCGCACAGCCGCTGCTCGCCGACATCCCTCTCCTCTTGAAGCTCCCGCAGCATGAATCTGTACTTCTTAAGAACCCCTACTGTGCGCTTCTTCATTTCAGCAGGGTTGCTGATGTAACACCCCAAAATTTTTGTGTGTGTTAAAATAAGGCTGTTCAACGAAAGTCGAGCTGAGAGACTTTCGTCGAGCTCAGAAAATTTTGTCTAGCTGACGAAATTTCGTCGAGCTCATGATTTTCGTCGAGCTCAGGTCGTTCGACGAAAGCTGATCCTAGGGCTTTTCGTCGAGCTCAGTCTGTTTTGTGCAGTTCGACGAAAGTCGAACCCATTTCGTCGAGCTTTGAGCGTTCGACAAAATCTGGCCTGATCGACGAGCGCCGAACTCCTGACTGTTTTTCGAGCGCAGGCCGATCGACAAAACTTGAACTGTTCAACTAATTGCCGAATTTCGGGGTTTCGTAGATCATTTTCTTAGTTGTTTGATTTAATTTCAAAGTTGATCCTGGGCCTCAGGATCTTCTGCCCGATGGGTTTTAGTAGGACTGTGCGGTTCTTTCCCTCTTTTCGTGCTCATTTTGGAGTTGACTTAGAGTTTGAGAGAGTGTGAGTTCGGAGGAAGAAGAAGAAAGCTTCTTCGGCCATTGACGAATCTTTGGAGCTCCGATCATCGTCCCGAGGCCAGATCCGTAGATAGGATGTGGAGGCTCATCTTTTCATCCGTAAAAATCAAGTTTCCATGGCAAGGAAGAGGGGTCGTAAGGTAACGACATTTCTCCTCTCGGTTATAGGATGCATGCATGACATCTTTTCTTGTTTTGCTTTTATTTCAAGCATATAGGCACCAGATCTCTCAAATAAGAGGGGTTTGGGTTGCCATGGTTCAAGAAGAACCACCGGGTCGATTGTATCCGTCCCCAGCATGATATTACATTAGAAATTCGCTCCGGTAGTGGATTAGGCATTATGGGTGAAGCCGTTGTCGCGACCGTTAGTCCGACTCAGTGATGTTGCATAGCGAGCCTTAAGGATTTGGTAGAAATCCGTTGCGGCAAGATGTCATTTGTGATTTATGTTTTCCCCCTTTTTCGAGTGAGTACGTGTAGCCGAAACCGTACAAGGTTAGCTCCGCGTTGGCAGTAGATTGTTTCCTTGGTGTGCGGGGACGTTACAATACGAATGTTGGATTAGGGTAGGAAAGGCTATGGATTGTGATGTGCTAAGGCATGGCTTTGTCTACGTGGTCGGCTGGCTTTCCCATGACGTGCAAGTCATGTGGGGAGAGTGTCCCGACGAGACTAGTCCCCTTCTGTGAAATTGACGAGAACGCCAAGCTTAGGACAAGCCCGGGCGATGAAGCCCACGAGCGGGTGGGGTCCAGCAAGGGTTCTTAGAATCGGTTTGTGTGTGAGACAGAATCCTGACGTGAGAAGTCAGAGCTTGCATGAAAGCCCGGGTTTGAGGCCCATGAGCGGGTGGGGCCTTGACAAGAGTTCTGTGTGGCGGCTTGTATGTCGTTGGGGGAAAATTGAAGTACCCTTATGTGTGCGGCTTAAACGTCGATGGGGAAATTGGAAGTACCATGTTGCTGTGTTTTGATGATGTGCTAGATGCATACGAGTTAGGGTGCCTTGGGTGAAACCCGAGTTGCATACATGCTGTATAGTAGACCCCTTTTCTTATGTGCTCAACTTGAAAAACATGTTTGTTGTTTGAGACATCCAAACCTGTTTTACAAGCTTTACATATTATTGTATATTGCATATGAAGTGCTGACTTGCAGGTTGGTGGTGTACCCCGGGTTTGCTAGGGACGGCCGGGAGGAGATGTGTTGGTTACACAGTTGAGGTCAGTCCTTGTTGACCCACGTTACCCCCAAATTTTTACAGGGCAAGGATCGCAAGTGGGAGCAAGCTCGCCGGCCAAAAAGGCCTAAGCCTCATGAAGTGAACTTCTATTTGCTTATGTTTTAATGCTATGTCATGATCCATATGATGTAATCCGGCTTGCAAGCCGAGGTAGCCTAGGAGTGCTGACGCACGTTGATGTTTGACATTGTTGTCATTCTGGTTTTGGACTTATGTTGTGTAAGGCCTTAAGGCCATTTGGATACTCTTATCTTGGGGTGGATAATTTCTGGTTTAGTTATACGTTTCCGTTGTTGTATAATGAGTTTTGAGTTGGGTAAACTTATATCATCTTTTAATGCTTAAGTTGTGGCGCTTGTATGTTGTGGGGTCCCGGCCAGACCCATATTATGCGGTCATTACATAGGAGGTGTTACAATTTGGTATCAGAGGGAGGTTGATGTCCAATGTCAAGTTTAGCGGTCGATTTAATGTAATCGGATCGCGTAGAGAAGTTATCCACATAGGAGTATTGCGGGACTATGAGTGTCCTTGTGTTTGAGTCTTGCGATTAGAGACTGATTCGTTTTTTTACCTTGCTTTTGTTAAGGATGCAAGAAACGAGGCGGGGACGTCAAGGCCACGAGAAGAGCCTTCGGCGAGTAGTGCTACTGCTCCAAGTCTGTTGGGCATGGGGGTAACCTCGGCCGATTTCTGTCGCATGTTTGCAGAAGCAATGGTAGAGGCCCAAGCTGCAGCGACAATACAGGTTGTGACCCCTGTTGCACAGGTAGTAATTCATGCTACCCCGGATACGGCAACAGCCATGTTGGGTGGAGGAGCCAGACAAGAAGAGCCTTTGGCCGAAAGAGTGGTTGTTGGGAACGGAGACCGTCAAATGAAGTATTTCTTAAGCTTCCATCCTCCAACGTTTAAGGGAGTCGGCACGTCGACCGATGCGGAGAATTGGTGGGCAAGTATTCAAGAACTTCTGAGGGCGACAGAGACGCTAGAGGAAAAGAAATCTGCGTTTGCGACCTTCATGTTGGAAGGAGACGCTAAGTTGTGGTGGGTGAGTCATAGCGGTCGGCAGTTCCCTGGACGCACCCCGTCCATTGAAGAGTTCTGGAATGCTTTCTTGAAGAAGTACATTCCTGCGTCAACGAGGCTGGCCCTCCAGATGCAATTTTTGCACTTGGTATAGCGGGACAAGACGGTTGACGAGTATGTTCAGGAGTTCACTCGTTTGGGTCATTATGTTGGGACGACCATGACCGACGATGAGGAGAGGGACAACCTATCTACCATGGGCTGAGGGAGAATCTGAGACAACCCCTCATATCTATGAAGAATGCAGGTTTCAGTGAGCTGGTTGAGGCTGCCAGAACGTTGGAAAGCGATATGGAGCAAACCCAGCGTCGGAAGGGTTTTGCTGCCAAGCAGGGAGAAGGGAAGCCTTCTCAATCGCAAGGGAGGTCTGAAGGGAACAGGTGGAAGAAGAAGCCTCATCCTTTCAAGCCCGATGAGAAAAGTAACATGACGTCTGGAGGGTCTCCCTTCAAGGGACCACCATCATGCTTTAAGTGTGGAAAGCCAGGCCACATAGCTCGTTTCTGTACTGAGGGTGGTGCTGAGCATGAGCCAAGACAGGAGCAGTCTGTGCGGTCCGGCCCCAGCACCGCGGAAAAAGGAAAGATGGCAGAGTCTAACGCTTCTCGTTTTCAACCTGTGCAGCCAAGGGCTTATAACCTTGCACAGCAGGAAGCTATCTGCCATCTCGATGTGGTGATAGGTATGAAAGTTTAAGTTTAACCTTTTACTTTAGACTTTCAAGACTGTTTATGTTGTCACCTATATTTTAGGCTTTGTGTTTGTTTCTGGATACCCCGTTAGGGTATTGTTTGATACGGGAGCGTCACACTCTTTTCCTGCAAAAAGCTTTATCCGGATAATTGGAGTTGAGTCATTCTTGGCGGACGCAGAGCTGAAGGTGTGCATGCCCAATGGGGCATCCATGACTACCGGGGCATAAGGGGCACATTTGTTGGAGTCTGGACGAAGTTGACTTCACGTTGGTAGCGGCGGTTCTACCGTTGGTTGAGTTCGATATAATATTGGGAATGGACTGGCTTGCATAGCAGCGTGTCAGTATTGACTGCCTATTTAAGGTGGTGACCCTGAGGAGCGAAGGGCAAGCAAAAGTTAAGTTTGAGGGCCTTAGTGGAGTGGCATATTCCTTGATTTCGGCCATTCAGTTGGTGCGGACAGTTAACCAGGGAGGAGTAGCTCTTGTAGCATTGTTGGAGGTTTGCCTTTCCAGGTTATCACTTGGTGAAGTGTCCGTAGTGGCAGAGTTCGAGGATGTGTTTCCTGATGAGCTTCCTGGAGCACCTCCTTGACGGGAGATTGATTTCTCGATATAGTTAGTTCCAGAGGCTAGGCCGGTGTCACGTCCTCCTTTTAGGACGACATCAAAAGAGTTGGCCGAACTCAAAGTACAGTTGCAGGAACTGTTGGAGCAGGGGTATATTAGACCCAGTTATTCATCTTGGAGCGCGCCGGTGTTGTTTGTGAAGAAGAAAGATGGTAGTATGCGGTTGTGCATGGACTACTGAGAGTTGTATAAATTGACCGTCAAGAATAAGTATCTGATTCCACGGATAGATGACCTGTTCGATCAGTTGGTGGGGTCAGTAGTGTACTCTAAGTTGGACTTGAAGTCTGGATACTATCAGTTGCGGATTCGAGATGAGGACATACCCAAGACAGCGTTTGGTACGAGGTATTGTCACTTCGAGTTCTCATTGATGTCGTTCGGGTTGACGAACGCGCCATCAGTATTCATGGATCTAATGAATCGAGTATTTCGGGAATACTTGGATTCTTTTGTAGTTGTCTTTATTGACGATATCTTGGTATACTCCAAATTGGATGCGGAGCATGAGACTCATTTGAGAGTAGTCCTACAAGTGTTGAGAGAGAATCAACTTTATGTAAAGTTCTCGAAGTGCGAATTCTGGTTGGAGAAGGTGGTGTTTTTGGGCCACGTGATTAGTGAAGATGGGGTGGCGGTAGATTCGGCAAAAGTTGAAGCTATCAGGGATTGACCGATTTGAGAACCGTGGCGGAAGTCCAAAGTTTCCTTAGACTAGTCGGGTACTATAAAAGGTTTGTGTAAAACTTTTCGCGGATAGCTCTATCCCTCACTTCTCTAACTCGTAAGGACCATGAAAGTGAGTGTAAGATCAATCCTTCACTCTAGAGGGGGTTGAATAGAGTGTTTTAAAATAATTTTGCAAATATAAAAATTACTTTAGCAGTGGAAGACTTAATTTACTTAGTGTAGAGTGTTTAACAGTAATCAGAATGAAACAAATACAAGAAGCAAATCCACAGCACACAGCAAACAAAATAACAAGCAACCAGAAGACACAAGGAACTATAGTGGTTCCCCAAAACCCGGGTACATCCACTCTTCTACCACCCTTGGTAGGAATCCACTGCAGGATGAGTTGATCAGGTGTCCTGGGCACCAATGAGCTTTTGATCAGGTGCTCAAAAACCAAACCAAATTTTTTGATCAGGTGTCTTGCCACCACTGAGTTTTGATCAGGTCTCAAAAACCAAAACAAAACTTTTGAAGGGAGTTTAAAGAACCCTTTTACAGGAAAGAAAAAGAAAAAGGTTAGGTTGTCTTCTCTATCAACAATCAGAGAGAAGCACAAGTGGATGTTGATGTTATCAAAGCTCCCCCTGAGATTAGCAAGAGTTCAGGAATAAAAGCTTTGCAAGGGTGATAGGTCTTCAATGAAAAGAATGCTCCAGCAAAAGATGATTTCAGCAAGAGCTGAAATGTGTGTTGTCTGGAGTATGAATGATGAAGACTTAAGAAACTTTGAATCAGAAGTAATCAGAAAGAATAGAAGCTTGTTCTTTGTTCTGTGTTATTGATCTTCCTTTTTTTTTCTTTTCTTTTCTATATGTATTTCTTCTTCTCTGAATCATAATATGAAATCCAGTCTTCAAATCTTCTAGATAGCCATTAGCAAAATCATAAATACTTTCCTTTAATGTCAACTGTCTCTGGAGGAAAAACTTAAATAACATTCCTTCTTTGTTTCCTTGAAACTTGCTCCAGATTTAATATAACGGCTGAAAATCTTCTTCAATAAATGCTCTGACTTGAAAACATTTGAAATCCTTAACAAACTGACAGAATTCCAGAAATCGTCGATCTCAAAAGATAATCGTCGATTTGAGCTCAACTATCGTCGAACTGAGCTCAGAGATACTAGAACTAGTCTTAGACAGAAAGCGTCGATCTGAACTCAGCGATCGTCGAACTGAGTTCGACTCCTCGTCGACCTGAGCTCAGAGATAGTCAAACTGGGTTCGACGCTTCGTCGATCTGAGCTCGACGATAAGTTGAACTCTATATCTGGGCTTCTCATCTGAACTAGGAGGTCTTGGGAAAGCTTCAAACCTAAGTCCTAAACCTTTGACCTAAACTAGTTGACCTTTACTCTATACAACAAGGTCAATGCAATAATCCTATAGACATAGTGATCCTGACCCAAATTAGTAATAGGGTGTTCCAACAATCTCCCCTTTTTTTGGGTTAGGATTACTATTTACATGAATTATAGGAAATAAAATCAACAAAAACAGAAATACATAAAACATTGCAGAACCACAGATATGTAAATATATCACAGCAAACAGTTCAGCAGAGATGAGATTGTTCAGCTTACATTAACTTTCCTTGTCAGTACTGAGAGGACTTAGCGCTACCAACTGCACCAAAAGACCGGCCTGAAGGTCAAAGGCGCATACTAATCTTTATATCAAAGGTCCTCGGGCGGATCCACGGGGCAGCCAGTTAGGCTCGCAGGGAACACGTCCTTCTGCTTCGACTAGTGCCGCAACACCGGGGGCAATTCCGGACCCGCAAGCCCCAACAATCCCCCCCCCCGGAAACGACCCCGGGGTTTCGAACCCGCGACCCCCTCTGATACCACTTGAGAGGACTTAGCGCTACCAACTGCACCAAAAGACCGGCCTGAAGGTCAAAGGCGCATACTAATCTTTATATCAAAGGTCCTCGGGCGGATCCACGGGGCAGCCAGTTAGGCTCGCAGGGAACACGTCCTTCTGCTTCGACTAGTGCCGCAACACCGGGGGCAATTCCGGACCCGCAAGCCCCAACAAGTACCTTTCTTAAACAGAATTTCCCTGTTAGGATTTTCAGAGTCTTTCTTTGATCTCATATCATCAGCATCACCAAGAGACTTCTGGCTTCTGCCTCTAGGGACTACAGTTTCAGGATGTAGCTGCATATACTTCTACGTATTGAAAAATTTCTTGGAGCTGTACCTTTCAAGTTCTTGTCTTCTTTGATCTGACAGAGTAGAAATGTTGGAAGTATCTTGGCATTTTTCTCTGGCTTTCTTGATTTGATCTAATGCAGCCATCTCTTTTAGTCTTATTGTCCAGGAGACTGGGTTATTCTCTGGATCTTCAAATGGAACTGATGGCTCATACTTATTGATGGTGTCAGTGGGAGGAGCTTTTTGATGAAAACCTTCTTTGAGCTTATAAGGAAAAGGACCAGAAGTGGAATCACTTGGGCTTTGTCCTTTCCTTTGATAAGGTTGATGCCTGGATTGTCCTCTGGAATAAACCTGATAACCTCTTTGAGTGCCTCTATACTGACTGCCTCTTGACTGATTACCTCTTTGTTGATATCCTCTAGATTGAGATCTTCCTTGAAACTGGGATTGAGAGGATCTTTGAGAAGAGATATTGGAGGAATGAGGAGTTGAGTCTCCACCAGATCCTGCACCTGGAGAAGAAGAAGGAGGAGGATTATAGTGAGAGGTTCCTTTATCATATTTCTTTTTCTTCCTCATGGCCTTCAACTGATTTTTAGAATATTGCATCCAGTGCTCAGTTATAGGGTAGTTATGCAGAATATAATATGGAATATCATGATCAGAAGTAGTCTTTTCAATTGGGACTCTTTTCATAGCTTTACTTCTAGCTTTCCTCTTCTTTGCAATAGTTGCAGAAGAGTCATCAGAGTCTGTTCTGAATTCATCATCATCAGAGTTCTGAGGCTCATCAAATAAAACATCTATTTGCCTTAACACTTCTTTAGAAATGGAGACAGGAACAGAAGCTGAAGCAGGAGGTGCAGTAGTAGAAATAGCAGGAGCAGCAGCTGAAACAGCAGGAGCATCAACTGAAGCAGTAGGCTCGGAAACTAAATAAACTGGCTCTATCACAGCCTCTGAGAAAATAACAGCAGCAGCAGCAGCAGCATGAACCAAAGGAACACTTTCCACAGTCTTAACAGAATTGATATACATCTATAGTAGATTGAGATCACAGCAGGAGAAGGGAACTATAGCCTTGGTTAAATCTTCAGCAGGGAGAGGTGCTGGAAGATAACTGCTATAAAATGAATCAAATAATGACAATAATGAATGGAGGTCTAATGCAGGACTGATGGTTGGAGCTGGAACTGGAGCTGGAATTGGAACTTTCTCTGAAGCTGGAACTTCTGATACTTGCATTTCTGAAATCTCTGAGGGCAACATTTCTTCATATGGCATCTCCCCCTGCCTAGATTCAGTGAGAACTGAATCTAGGCCCCCAGAAGAAGGGATGGCCTGAAGGGAGAAGGAAGAAGAAATCCTAACGGATAAATCATTCAATGTCTTGACTAAGAGAGCCAAGGATGTATCCAATAAGAGAGTTAGCTTGGGTGCCAACAACTCATATAGCTTATCTGCTAGAGGAAGGAGATCTACTTGCTCAAGATTAACCTGAGTAGAGGTAGAGGGAGGAGCTGTAGAGAGAGATGGAGTTGATGCAGATTGAAGTGGTATGGATGGTTGAGATATTGGAATGGATGTAATGGATGGAACTGGGATAGTGACTGATGGTAGGAATGAGGAGATGGAAGGGGGAAAGGATGGTTGAGATATGATATCATGTAGGATTTGTTGTAAGGATGTTGAGGTGGATGGAATGGCTTGAGGTGAAGATGGAGAAGCATCCATGAAGGAACCATCTAAAAGGTGGAATGATGGAAGATGGGGGGATGATTCTAAATCTATTGATGGGAAGTAATGTAGTGGATAGAAATCTTCTTGATGGGTGGCTGGAGGAGGTGGAGAAGCTATTGGAAGTGAAGGTATGGATGATGTAACTGGATGTGGAGAAGGAGGAGAGGATATGGAAGGGGATGGCAAAACTTCTACTGGGGCAGTGGACTGAGGAGGAGTGACTGTTTCAGTCCTTGTGCCTGAAGAAGCTTTAGCTGCAGGAGCCCTGCTAGGTTTGACAATATGTCTCTCCCACTTGCCAAATAGGGCAGAAGAAAGCTTCTTTGATGCATTTATATGCATCCCATTGGACACCAACAACTGTGGGCACTTATTCTGCAGGAATAGGCCCAAAATCCTTCCAAAGTTTACAAAATTCTTATTTATCTTTTTCTTAAGCAAATCAAAGAAAATTGCTCCCCAATCAAGGTGTTTCTTATCCACTATTGCAGCCATTAAACAAAATTGATACCTGGAAATTGTATCATGGGCTGAATGCTTGGCCAAAATGACCTTTCCTACAACATCTGCTAGAAATCTATATTCCATGGATAGATTCTTCTTCAGCAGTTTACTAGGGTTCTCAGAATTATGACCCATTCTATCTAACATTGCAGAAAATTCTACTCCTGATAGTTCTATGCTATCATTACCAGTACTTAATCCAAAAACCTCTGTAAGAATACCTGGGGTTAGGGATACCTGTGTCCCTGAGATGGTTCCAACAATGGGATGATTCTTTGGCTTTGGCACTAGCTCCCAAACTTTATTTCTTTCAAATTGATTTAATTCCTCTTGCATTGCAATGATCCAGTTTAGATCTTGTTCTGCATCTTGTATAGATTGAGGCTCAATTTGAGAAAGAAAGCAAGTGTGCATCAGATTTTGATTGATCTGATTTCTGGTTTGCACACTTGCTGAGATGTCTCCAATCACTTGAGAGATTGGATGATCTTTTGTTGTTACTAAATCAATAATAGGTGTTGATTGTTCACCAACCTGTGTTGTTGTTTCCTCTTGTGGAACAACAACTGGATCTTCATTTTGATTGTCACCATGACTTGCTAAAATTTGACTGTCATCTTCATTTTCACTACTTTCAGCTTCTTGTTGAGTGGATGAAGGTGATGGATCTTTTTCAATGATATTCAGCCTGTCCAAATTCTCTGATAGAGAATGTACCTACAAAGGGTCTATGGTAGAAGTGTTCTTCTCCTTGTAAGACATATTAGTTTCATCAAAAGAGACATGCACTATTTCTTCAACTTTATGAGATGATTTATTATAAACCATATATGCCTTACTGATCATGGAGTATCCCAGAAACACTTCTTCATCAGCTTTGGCTTCAAATTTTGCTAAGTATTTCTTGTCATTGTTATGAATGTAGCAAATACAACCAAAAATTCTAAGATAATCAACTTTAGGTTTCTTCCCTTTGAGTAATTCATAAGGAGTCTTGCCCTTTAGCTTATGTATCAAACTCCTATTCAGAACATAATTTGAAGTGTTCACATCCTATGCCCAAAAGGATAGAGGAAGGTGAGCATCTGTCAACAATGTTGTGGCAGATTCAATAAGGGTTCTATTCTTCCTTTCAGCTACCCCATTCTGTTGAGGAGTTCTAGGAGCTGAGAAAGTGTGTCTGATCCCTTCCTTCTGACAGAACTCTTGCATAAGAAGAGAATCAAACTCTGTCTCATGATCACTTCTGATCAGGGCTATGTGAGTATTGAACTCAATCTGTATATATTTGAGAAACTCTGTCAAACATTTGAAGTTATCAGACTCTTCCTCAGAAAGAACACTCATGTGAATCTAGAGAAGTCATCTACAACTACTAAAGTATAAGATTTCCCTTCTAGGCTTTGTACAGTAATGGGTCCAAACAGATCCATATGTAACAAGTACAAAATCCTAGGTGAATCACTCTTATTAAGTGACTTAAAGCTGTTTTTAGTTTGTTTGCCTAATTGACAAGCCCTGCAGATTCCTTCCTTCTTGTATAAGCCAGAAGATAGTCCTCTAACAAGGTTGTCCTTGGATAGCCTAGCAATGGTTCTAAGGTTAACATGTTCTAATCTCTTATGTCATAATTCATTAGGTTTGCTAAGAGAATTAAATAAACAGATATTTACCTTGGTTGAATGAAAATTTACTAGATAGATGTTACCTCTTATATTACCTGTCAACACAGCTGTGTTGTCTTCTGATTTGATGAAGCATGAAGATTTGTTGAATGAGACTTTGTAACTTTCATCACATAATTGACTGATATTAATAAGGTTGTGCTTTAGTCCTTCCACATATGCTACCTTTTTGAATGTCACTGATCCAATTTTAACTACACCTGGGTCAATGCTTAGCCTTGAAGGATATTAGGTTACCCTTTCTTCCAGTCATGTGCTTGGAGCACCCACTATCCAGATACCAGTGCTGGTCCATGGTTGGATAGGTCTTCACCTGCACAAATAACAGTTCATTTGTTTTTGACCAAGCTTACCTTGGGTCTAGCTTCATAACCTTTGAAATCAGAAATATAAGACATCCCTGGTTGACTCTTATAACCTTCAGGATGATATCTCCTAAGAGGAATTATCCATTCAGTATAAGGGTTGAACCCTTGAGATGTAGAATATCTAGAATTAATTTTTGATGTACCCCTTGAGAACTGGTCATATCTCTGAGCTCCGTTCGACGATCGTGGACCTGAGTTCGACGATCTTGGGTAAGATCGTCGAGCTCCGTTCAGCGATCGATCTTGTCTGTGTTTAGAGATCAGAGATCGTCGACCTGAGTTCGACGATTCAGCATGAAATCGCTGAGCTCTGTTCGAAGATTGTTGAGCTTCGTTCGACGATTTCTGTTGAACTTTGTTCTCTTTGGGTAGATCAGAATTTTTTCTCGCTACCTCCACAACTCCTTTTCCTTTATCAGAGATAAATTTAATGGGAGTTGTTAACACAATAGGTTGGCTGGATGAAGCACCCAAGCCCAGTGTACTATTGAATCTTGAGTTCACTGTGCTTGTGATGTCCATCAGCTTGATAATTCTCCCATTGAGGGATTCTTCATACTTCTTGGCCTCAGATAGTTCACTTTTCATTGAAGCTATCTGCTCCCTACAACATTCTAACTCATCTGAGAGTTTGAGGTTATCTGAACTTAAGGTACTGTATTCAGATAATTGATTTCTGAGAGAGATAATTTCTTTCTCAGACTTGAGTAGATCTAAACACAGTGCTTTAAATTCAGACTTGAAGTCCTCAGAATGAAAATCAAATGAATCAATTACCTGGACTTCTTCTAGCTCTGGTTCAGATTCAGATTCATGTTCTGAATCAGTGTTGTTCTGAGATGCATTGATTGCCATCATGCAGAAATCTTTTTCTTGTGCATCATCCTCATCATCACTTGAACTTGATGATGCATCAGATTCTTCTTCTGTTTCACTCCATGTTTCAGCAACAAATCCCTTCCTTGTGTGCTTGTTCTTGCTAGAAGAGGATTTGTCATAGTGATTTCTTCTGGAGTCTTTATCTTTTCTTTTTTCTCTCTTGTCCTTCTTGTCCTTGTTTTGACTTTTTGGACAATCAGACAGTATGTGTCCTGGTTTCCTACAACCATAATAAATAATCTCTTTATTATTTGATTTATCATACCTTGGCTCTTCTTGGCCTCTGGATGACCTTTTTCTGAAGTCCTTCCTGGCCATTTTTAGAACCTCTTGGCTAGGAGGCTCATCAGTTCTTCATTGCCTGTGACTTTGTCTTCATGCTGTTTTTCTGTTGCCTTGAAAGCAATTGACTTCTCCTTCCTGACTGCTGGAGAAGTTTTCTTCTGATCTTCTTTTCTATTCTTGATGAGCTGCTCATAAGATTTGAGCTTGCCCAATAGAGCTTCTATAGTGATTTCATTTAAACTTATGGCATCCTTGATGGGCCAGATCCTTGAATCCCAAGTGCTGGGGAAGCACATTAGGATTTTGTCATTTATCTCTGTAAGAGAGATCTCCTTGTCCAATGTCTTGAGTTCACTAACAATCAGACTTCGTATGTTGTACATGTCAGCTACTGATTCATTTTCTGCTTTCTTGAAATTCTCATACTGAGTGATGAGATGAGATCTCCTATCTTTTCTCTCATCAGCTGATCCTGACACAAGCTCAGATAGCTTGTCCCAAATCTCTTTAGCTGATTGCATTCAGCTACATTCTGGAAGATGTCATCATACATTGTCTGAGCTAGTATGTTCATAGCTTTAGCATCAGCAACCTTCCATTTCTTTATGTCAGCATTTGTTCTTGAAGGAGGTGGAACATCATTTGTGCTTGTGTTTGCAGGAGGCTTGGGGCAATCTATCAAAACAGAATTAAAAATATCTTCATCAATGGAATTCATGTATAATCTGATCATTGCCTTCCAAAGTGCAAACTTGGAGAGATTGCACACTGGAGGTCTAGTGCTAGCATAATCTTTGTTCTGTGCCATTAATTTAGATTAAAATAAATATAATAAAAATAACCCTCTATTAAGGATGGATCTTAAGAGAGATCTTTTGATTCAGGTGTTAGCATGTATGAACAACCAACCTCCCTCTGATACCAATTGAAAGTGAGTGTATGATCAACCCTTCACTCTAGAGGGGGGTGAATAGAGTGTTTTAAAATAATTTTGCAAATATAAAAATTACTTTAGCAGTGGAAGAATTAATTTCTTAGTGTAGAGTGCTTAACAGTAATCAGAATGAAACAAATACAAGAAGCAAATCCACAGCACACAGCAAACAAAATAACAAGCAACCAGAAGACACAAGGAACTATAATGGTTCCCCAAAACCTGGGTACATCCACTCTTCTACCACTCTTGGTAGGAATCCACTGCAGGATGAGTTGATTAGGTGTCCTGGGCACCAATGAGCTTTTGATAAGGTGCTCAAAAACCAAACCAGATTTTTTGATCAGGTGTCTTGCCACCACTGAGTTTTGATCAGGTCTCAGAAACTAAAACAAAACTTTTGAAGGGAGTTTAAAGAACCCTTTTACAGGAAAGAAAAAGAAAAAGGTTAGGTTGTCTTCTCTATCAATAATTAGAGAGAAGCACAAGTGGATGTTGATGTTGTCAAAGCTTCCCCTGAGATTAGCAAGAATTCAGGAATAGAAGCTTTGTAAGGGTAATAGATCTTCAATGAAAAGAATACTCTAGCAAAAGATGATTTCAGCAAGAACTGAAATGTGTGTTATCTGGAGTATGAATGATGAAGACTTGAGAAACTTTGAATCAGAAGGAATCAGAAAGAATAGAAGCTTGTTCTCTCTTCTGTGTTATTGATCTTCCTTTTTTTTTTCTTTTTTTTTCTATTCTTTTTTTTTCTATATGTATTTCTTCTTCTCTGAATCATAATATGAAATCCAGTCTTTAAATCTTCTAGATAGCCGTTAACAAAATCATAAATGCTTTCCTTAAATGTCAACTGTCTCTGGAGGAAAAACCTAAATAACATTCCTTCTTTGTTTCCTTGAAATTTGCTCCAGATTTAATATAACGACTGAAAATCTTCTTCAATAAATGCTCTGACTTGAAGACATTTGAAATCCTTAACAAACTGACAGAACTCCAGAAATCGTTGATCTCAAAAGATAATCGTCGATCTGAGCTCAAATATCGTCGAACTGAGCTCAGAGATACTGGAACTAGTCTTAGACAGAAAGCGTTGATCTGAGCTCAGCGATCGTCGAACTGAGTTCAATGCCTCGTCGACCTGAGCTCAGAGATAGTCGAACTGGGTTCGACGCTTCGTCGATCTGAGCTCGACGACAAGTTGAACTCTATATCTTAGCTTCTCATCTGAACTAGGAGGTCTTGGGGAAAGCTTCAAACCTAAGTCCTAAGCCTTAGACCTAAACTAGTTGACCTTTACTCTATACAACAAGGTCAATGCAATAATCCTATAGACATAGTGATCCTGACCCAAATTAGTAATTGGGTGTTCCAACAGACCAGAAGTTTGTGTGGACTCAGGAGTGCAATCAGGCGTTTGATACCCTGAAGGAAAGGCAGATGACATCTCCAATCCTAAGTCTGCCTGCAGGGGCTGAAGGATTTCAGATTTTCAGTGACGCGTCAGGATGCGCTTTGGGTTGCGTGTTGGTGCAACATGGCAATGTGATAGCTTTTGGGTCTAGGCAATTGAAGTCTCACGAGAGGAATTACCTCGTCCATGATTTGGAATTGGCAACGGTAATTTTTGCGTTGAAGTTGTGGCGGCACTATGTGTATGGTGTGAAGGTGGAGATCTTCACGGATCACAAAAGCCTGAAGTATCTTCTAGATCAAAAGGACCTGAATATGCGGCAGCGCAGATGGGTCGAGTTCCTTCGAGACTACGAAGTGGCGATTCAGTATACGCTGGGCAAAACCAACGTGGTGGCAAATGCCTTGAGTAGGAAATACTCTGGGCAAGGGAGTTGGATCGAAGCTCATGATGAGCAGTTGGTGCGGGAATGAGAGTCCCTTGGCATTGAGTGTGTAGCTAGAGGCAAGTCTAGCATGGCTCGTTTGAACTGGATTGAATTGCAAAACGACTTGTCCGATCGTATTCAGGAAGCGACTAGTTTGGATGAAGAATTCCGGCCATTTTTGGTGGAAGCTCAAAAGGGAGAAGGTAGCGCCTGGGAGATGATTGATGAGATCCTGAGGATGGACGGAAGGATATGTGTACCGCAGTTCGGCAAGCTCCATGAGGAGTTGATGTTTGAGGCTCATTTTACGAATTACTCCATTCACCCGGGCAGTACAAAGATGTACTTGGATATGAAAAAATCCTTTTGGTGGACTGGTTTGAAGCGGGACGTAGCTTTGTACGTGAGTCGATGCCAAACTTGTGCCTTAGTGAAGGCCGAGTGTCAGAAGTCGGGCGGGTTCCTAAAGCCTCTTCCTATTCCCGAATGGAAATTTGATGACATTTCCATGGACTTTGTGCATGGCTTACCTCGATCGACGCAGGGTAACGACGCGATTTGGGTGATCGTGGATCGCTTGACCAAAGTGGCTCATTTCATCCCAAATCGGAAAGAGGACAGCGTGGAGAAGCTGGTAGAGTTGTATGTTCGCAACATTGTGCGACTACATGGTATTCTTAAGAGTATAATTAGTGATCACGATGGATAATTCACGTCCAAAGACTGGAGGCTAGTTTAGAAGAGTCTGGGCACGAAGCTCAAGTTCAGTACGACGTTCCATCCTCAAACTGATGGACAAACTCGAAGAACGAATCATACTATAGAGGATATGTTGAGGATGTGTACTTTTGACTTCGGTAAGAAGTGGGAAGATCACCTCTTCATGGTGGAGTTTGCCTATAACAACAGTTACCAGACAAGTATAAAGATGGCGCCATACAAAGCTTTGTATGGAAGGCGGGGTCGAACGCCAATTTCTTGGATAGAGGCGGGAGATACCAAACTTTTGGGAAAAGAAGTGGTGAATGATGCATGTGAGTTGGTGCGAACCATTTAGGAGCGCATGAAGGTTGCCCAGGACCGATAAGCAAAGTATTTTAATGCTCGCCATAGGAATGTGGAGTTTGCGGTAGGCGACTGGGTCTATCTCAAGATCAAGCCGTTCAAAGGCGTTTCGCGGATTCGCCGACTCAAGAAGTTGAGTCCGAGGTTTTTGGGACCGTTCGAGGTCATAGAATGTATTGGAAAAGCATCTTACCGGTTGGCGTTGTCCACAGAGCTGAGTAGATTACACGATGTTTTTCATGTCTCCGTCTTGAGGAAAGCCTTGGTGGAGTCTAGTGTGGTGATCAAATCGGCAACGGTGCCGATAGAAGAGGACTTGAGGATGAAAGTCTGTCCAGTTAACATAGATGATTCAGAAGTTCGACAGTTGCGGAACAAAGAGGTGAAGTTCGTAAAAGTGCATTGGGACAACTGCGGGCGAGATGAGTTCTCTTGGGAGCGTGAGCAAGCAATGCGCAAGAAATATCCGGAGTTGTTTGCATAGTGTTGTTGGAACAGTGTTTTGCCTTGTAGCAGTTTTTTTTCTTGCTGTTTGCCAGAATGCTAAGGGTTTGTGTAAATTGTTATAACAACAATTTATTTGTTGCAACAATTTTGTTACTGTCTTCCTGAAGGAAGATTAATTTCAAGAACGAAATTCTGCTAAGGGGGGAGGGGTTGTAACACCCCAGAAATTTTTTGTGTGTTAAAAGAAGGCCGTTCGACGAAAGTCGAGCTGAGAGACTTTCGTTGAGCTTAGAGAATTTCGTCGAGCTCACGAAAATTTCGTCGAGCTCATGATTTTCGTCGAGCTCAGGCCATTCGACGAAAGTCAATCCCAGGGCTTTTTGTCGAGCTCGGCACTTTTCGTCGAGCTTAGTCTGTTTTGTGCAGTTCGACAAAAGTCAAACCCATTTCGTCGAGCTTTGAGCGTTCGACGAAATCTGGCCTGAAAGTCGTTTGACGAGCGTCGAACTCCTGGTTATTCGTCGAGCGCAGGCCGATCGACGAAACTTGAACCGTTCGACTAATTGCCGAATTTCGGGGTTAAGTAGATCGTTTTCTTAGCCGTTTGATTTAATTTCAAATTTGATCCTGGGCTCCAGGATCTTTTTCCCGACGGGTTTTAGTAGGGCTGAGCGGTTCTCTCCCTCTTTTTGGAGTTGACTTAGGGTTTGAGAGAGAGAGAGAGAGTTCGGAGGAATTAGAAGAAAGCTTCTTCGGCCATTGACGAAGCTTTGGAGCTCCGATCGTCGTCCCGAGGCCAGATCCGTAGAGAGGACGTGGAGGCCATCTTTTCATCCGTAAAGATCAAGTTTCCATGGCAAGGAAGAGGGGTCGTAAGGTAACGACATTTCTCCTCTCGGTTATAGGATGCATGCATGACATCTTTTCTTGTTTTGCTTTTATTTCAAGCATATAGGCACCAGATCTCTCAAATGAGAGGGGTTTGGGTTGCCAGAGTTCAAAAAAACCACCGGGTTGATTGTGTCCGTCCCCGACATGATATTGCATTAGAAATCCGCTCTGTTAGTGGATTAGGCATTGTGGGTGAAGCCGTTGTCGCGACCGTTAGTCCGACTCAGTGATGTTGCATAGCGAGCCTTAAGGATTTGGTAGAAATCCGTTGCGGCAAGATGTCGTTTGTGATGTATGTTTCCCCCTTTTTCGAATGAGTACGTGTAGCCGGAACCAGACAAGGTTAGCTCTGCATTAACGGTAGATTGTTTCCTTGGTGCGTGGGGACGTTACGATACGAATGTTGGATTAGGGTGGGAAAGGCTATGGATTGTGATGTGCTAAGGCATGGCTTTTTCTCCATGGTCGAATGGCTTACCCGTGACGTGCAAGTCATGTGGGGAGAGTGTCCCGGCGAGACTAGTCCCCTTCTGCGAAACTGACGAGAACGCCAAGCTTAGGACAAGCCCGGGCGATGAAGCCCACGAGCGGGTGGGGTCCAGCAAGGGTTCTTAGAATAGGTTTGTGTGTGAGACGTAATCCTGACGTGAGAAGTCAGAGCTTGCAGACAAGCCCAGGTTTGAGGCTCGTGAGCGGGTGGGGCCTTCGCAAGAGTTCCGTGTGGCGGCTTATATGTCGTTGGCGGAAAATTGAAGTACCCTTATGTGTGCGGCTTGAACGTCGATGGGGAAATTAGAAGTACCCGGTTGCTGTGTTTTGATGATGTGATAGATGCATACGCGTTAGGGTGCCTTGGGTGAAATCCGAGTTGCATACATGCTGCGTAGTAGACCCCTTTTCTTATATGCTCAACCTAAAAAACATGTTTGTTGTTTGAGACATCCAAACCTGTTGTACAAGATTTACATATTATTGTATATTGCATACGAAGTGCTGACTTGCAGGTTGGTGGTGTACCCCGGGGTCCGCTAGGGACAGCCGAAAGGATATGTGTTGGTTACACAGTTGAGGTCAGCCCTTGCTGACCCACGTTACCCCCAAATTTTTACAGGACAAGGGTCGCAAGTGGGAGCAAGCTCACCGACCAAAAAGGCCTAAGCCTCATGAAGTGAACTTCTATTTGCTTATGTTTTGATGTTATGTCATAATCCATGTGATGTAATCCGGCTTGCAAGCCGAGGTAGACTAGGAGTGCTGACGCACGTTGATGTTTGACATTGTTGTCATTCTGGTTTTGGACTTATGTTGTGTAAGGACTTAAGGCCATTTGAATACTCTTATCTTGTGGTGGATAATTTCTAGTTTAGTTATACGTTTCCGCTGTTGTATAATGAGTTTTGAGTTGGGTAGACTTATATCATCTTTTAATGCTTAAGTTGTGGCGTCTGTTTGTTGTGGGGTCCCGACCGGACCCATATTATACGGTCATTACAGGGGAGGTGTAACAGCTGAGGGCGTCCATGAAGTCTTCAAGCGAGTTGGGAGAGGGGGCGGCAAGAAGAGCCCCTTGTCGGAGAATTCTTCGGCTTCTGAGTTCCAGGGACGGCCTGAGACAATAGCAGTTTTAGAAAGATGAGGCTCAAAATGGAAGAAGGGGGCAAGTACTCCGACTAACCGTGCGTGGTGAAGATCCACTGGTGGTGAGGTTGGCATGAAGAACTTGGTTGTCCTTGGGGGGGCGGCCGAGGGGAGAGGCGAGTGCCTTGCCATGACCAGGATGGAAGGAGTCTGGGTCAGATATCAAAACGGAAGGGGGAACGAGGATGTCCCTAGTTCCTATCAGCGCGAGTGCGGGGCCTGGAGTTCTCGCAGGATAGTTAGTAACGGTCTGGGGATGCGAGTCCATCAGTGAGGGGTTGACCGGGACCAGGGAGACTTGTGTCATCACGTAGTAGAGCACCCTAGTCGGCGAGGACCTCCTCGCTTCCCTTCTCCTTGGTGTGTCCGCCCTGCATGCACATCCAGAACAGTTATTTCTCGGCCTTCTGTTGAATGCAATGAGAGCCAGCAAAGCTGTCAAAGATCTGTGTCAAAGAGGGGGAAGCGAGTTTGTGGCCTGGCATTGAGGGCGGATCACCGAGGGGGCACGCCGACCGCCGAGTCGGGTCTAGCCTTCTTGGCAGACTTGCGCTTCAGCAGTTTACTCGGGGACTAGTTGGTAAGCCAGGGCATGAGTTCGGTGGCGTGGGATGAATTGAGATCCCGTTCTTGGGAGAGCCTCTCTTGGAATTCCTTAGAAAGAGGCATGGTGTAGCAGAGATCAGGAATATAGGAGGGGGTAATAATGTCCCTTTCCCCCTGACAGGCTTGTGTATATATAACATTTCGTGGAGCCCACCCTAAGATTCCCCCTGGCCTCAGTGCCACTCGTCGGGCGTCCGGGGTTGCACATTTCTTTACGAGCATGGGACAATCTCGCAAAGAGTGAGGATTGTATATAACCCTGTGCCCGATGGGTGGGCCCATCAGGAGAGGAACCGGCCAAACAGTGGTCATCCTTTGGCTCGTGCGAGTCGGACGGGAGGGTAGTCCCCAACTGGCGTAGGCCGAATGGCTAGGGGCGTTGGGAGTGAGTGGAGCATTTGGGCTCGCACTCGCCTTACGCCCATGGCAGGGGGTGGGCGAGTGGGGTAATCAGGTCAGTATTCGCCCCGGGCCCCGGGCTGGCGGCGAGTGCCATTCCTATCTAGCACTCGCCACCCCAGGCGAGTGGTATTTTCATGGACCACACGCCCAAAGTGCCTTTTACCAGAATTCCCATGTTGGATTGCCAATAGCCCCTCCGAACAACAGTGTTTTGATGTTGACAAACCGTTTTGGGTTGCGCATAGAGGTTCTGAACAGCGGAGTTAAACTATTTGCAGACCAGACTTGTAATTCTATAAATAGATCATGTGGGCACCTTTGGAGGGGATCCAGTTCTTTTGATTTCTTCCTCCTTAGATTATTTTGGATTGGCTGTGAAAGCCCTCCAAGGTGCCCAACTCAGCTTTTGGATTGGGAGGGGAATCACTCTTAAGATCTTTCGTGTGTGTGGTAGGACCTTCACGCTGCAGCCTAGGGTCAGTTTTCTAATTCCAAGTGTCCGGTCAGTAGTTCAAGTTCGGGAGAAGTAGGTGCAAGCTACCCCCTTGGGTCTGAACTCTAGTTGAGACCAAGTTTTTGCTTCAACATGAACGTCGTGAACTACCACCAGTGACACTTACTGATGGAAGATCTCATCTATGTCAAGGGCTAACATGCTCATATCTTTGAGGAGATGCCTAAAGACACGGACCTAAATAAGTGGAAGGTGGAGCACTGAAAACTTTATGGATTCATCAGACGGTTCATAGAACCAAACGTCTACAACCATGTTGCAAGTATTGTTGATGCGAAGATACTTTGGAAGACTCTCGAGACATTGTATGCCTAGAGTACTGACATCAACAAGCTATATCTACTGAAAAAGCTTGGAGAGTTTAAGTATAGAGATGAATCGCCTATTTTGGATCATGTGAACGAGTTCTAAGGTATTATTGATCAACTTACTACTATGAAGATGACCTTCGAGGATGCGGTCAATGCTCTGTGGCTACTGAAGTCTCTTCCAGACTCTTGGGAGATAGTTAGAGTTTCTCTAATCAACTCATTTCCTGGAGGCATCATTACTATGGAGATTGTCAAGAGTGACATACTGAACGAAGAGGTGAGAAGGAATTCTCAAGGAATTTCAGGCTCTTCTTCACGAGCCGATATCCTCTTTACTGAGCCTAAGGGGAGAGGTAGGAGCAAGAGCAGGAGAAGGAATAATGAAAGGAGCCAAAGCAGAGGGAAGTCAAGGTCCTGCTACAAGAATGTGGATTGTCACTGATGCCACAAGAAGGGCCATATTTAAAAGTTTTGTTATACTATGGAAAATGACCAGAAAAAGAAGGGAGAGTCCTCAAATGAGAAAACAAATACGCATACGGCTGCCACTATCTCTATGGAGGAGGACGATGTCATCATTGTTGGAGATGACATTACAACTGCACTCGTGCGATGATAGGAGCTGGATTGTGGACTCAGGTGCTTCTGCACATATCTCCCACAATAGAAAGTTGTTTGCCACTTACATGACTCACGATTATGGAGTGCTTAGAATCAGCAATGGTGACATGTCTAAATTCATCGGGAGGTGAGACATACATCTGAAGACTAGCACATGAGGTTTGCTGATTTTGAAGGATGTACGATATGTACCTGACATTCGCTTCAACCTAATTTAGATGGATAGCTAGGTGATGAGGGATACTTGAGTGACTGTGGTGGAGATTTTTGGAAGCTTATCAAGGGGTCACTAGTAGTGACTAGAATCTATAGAGAGACTAGTCTATACTATATGGAGGGGAGGTCTGAAGCTGCTCAGGCCAACACTATCAGAGATGGTGCATCTGCATCTCTATGGCATAGGAGACTAGGTCACATTAGCCAGAAGGGGCTGAGATGTCTCGTCAAGAAGAAGATGATATCTGATCTATATGTGGATCAGTTGGAGAGATGCAACCACTGCATGATTGGGAAGCAGAATAGAGTATCTTTTCAAAGGCACACTTCCACCAGGAGATCTGAGTTATTAGAGCTCATACATACTGATGTTTGCGGACCACTGAAGGTCCAGACGAGGGGAGGAGTGTCTTACTTTGTGACGTTCATCGATGATTATTCATGAAAACTTTGGTTCTACACTATTAAGACCAAAGATGAGGTTCTCAAAACTTTTCGGAAATTCCATGTTAAGGTGGAGAGGCAATCCAGGAAGAAGCTAAAGTGAATCAAGTCCGATAACGAGGAGAGTATATTGGTCCATTTGATGAATACTGTAGAGAGCAAGGGATCAGGCATGAAAAGACTTCGCCCAAGATGTCGCGGCTGAATGGCATAGTTGAAAGAATGGATAGAACATTGATGGATATGATGAGGTGCTTGTTATCTGAGTCAAAACTACCTGTCATGTTTTTCGGTGAGCCTTTATAC
Organism: Platanthera zijinensis; assembly: GCA_039513925.1. Lineage (NCBI taxonomy): Eukaryota > Viridiplantae > Streptophyta > Magnoliopsida > Asparagales > Orchidaceae > Platanthera > Platanthera zijinensis. The sequence continues at coordinate 169,821,183 of CM077095.1, forward strand.
ACAGTTGCACACATCATCAACCTCTCCCCCAGCTATGCATTATATGAGGATGTTTTTGATAGGGTCTGGTATGGGAAGGACCCTTCATATAGTCACTTGAGGGTCTTTGGCTACAAGACCTTTATGCACGTCCCTTGGGATGAAAGATCGAAGTTGGATTCCAAGACCCGACAATGCATATTTTTGGGATATAAACGTTGTGACAAGTTTGATTATAGGTTCTTTGATCCAATTAAGAAGAAACTTATATGCAGTCGTGATGCTATATTTTGTGAGGATCAGACTATAGTTGAACCTAAAAAGACTGAGAAGGTCGACTCTCACACTGATGCAGAGTCTCATATGATTGGAAGTGATGATATTGAGGAGGCTGTAGAGACTGAACAAATACAGGGCACTGAGCCACTTCTAAATCATGAGGATGTTATTGATGGAGAGCCTACAGAGGACATCACTGATGATGTGCCTATACCAGCAGCTGAGCTCGCTCCATGGAGGTCTGATAAAGTCAGACACTCATCTTCGAGATACTCTACTAACGAGTATATTTTATTGACTGATATCGGGGAGCCTGAGTGCTTTGATGAAGCAGTGTAGAGCTCGGAGAAGAAAGAATGGATGGTTGCTATACAGGAGGAGATGTAGTCTCTACAGGAAAACCATACATATGATTTGGTGAGATTGCCTAAAGGCAAGAAGGCTCTGAATAATCGATGAATTTTAGAGTAAAGTAGGGAGACCCCCCCCCCCCCCGACACCACTCAGATATAAGGCTAGATTTGTGGTGAAGGGCTTTATTCAAAAACAGGGAGTTGATTTTGATGAGATCTTCTCTCTTGTTTTGAAGATGTCATCTATCTAGATAATTATTGGCCTTGCTGCGTGACTAGACCTAGAGATCGAGCAGATGGATGTCAAGACCGCGTTTTTACATGACGATCTTGAGGAGGAGCTATATATGGAGCAGCCTAAAGGTTTTAAGGTCAAAGAGAAGGAGAGCATAGTCTGTTGCCTGAAGAAGAGTTTGTATGGTCTGAAGCAGGCCCCGCGATAGTGGTGCAAGAAGTTCGATGCTTTTATGGGGGAGATTGACTTCAAGAGGACCACCCTTGATCACTGTGTGTTCGTGAAGAAATATGCTCTAGATGATTTCATCATCTTGCTCCTATATGTAGATGACATGTTGATAGTTGGTAGGAGCGCTGCTCGCATTGTCGAGCTGAGGCGACAATTGAGCTCCACATTTGCAATGAAGTACTTGGGAGCTGCAAAGACCATCCTAGGGTTGCATATTCGGAGAGATAGAGACTCCAAGTTATTTTAGTTATTGCAAGAGAGATATATTAGGAAGGTACTACAGAGATTTAGTATGGATCAAGTGAAGAAGGTGGGCACGTCGCTTGTAGCTCACTTCAGACTTACTGCTGACCAATGCCCAAGCACACCTGAGGAGAAAGAGGAGATACAGAAGGTCCCATATGCTTTTGCAATTGGCAGTCTTATGTATGTGATTGTGTGCACCCGCCCTGATATAGCACATGTAGTTGACACTATTAGTAGGTTTTTATTCAATCCCGGGAGATAGCATTGGAACGCTGTGAAGTGGATTCTAAGGTATCTACATGGGATGTCAGACTTGATGTTAAAGTTCAGAGGTAGTGAGCTAGAGCTACTGGGCTACATTGATGCTGATATGGCTGAAGATTTGGACTCTAGAAGATCGACTTATGGGTACCTGATCCTATTTGCAGGGGGAGTTGTGTCATGGCAGTCTAGACTGCAGAAGTGTGTCGCACTGTCTACTACGGAGATAGAGTTTATAGCAGTCACTGAGGCAGTTAAAGAGCTTCTTTGGATGAAGCGTTTCATCAAGGAGTTGGGTTTCACTCGGGAGCGCTGCACACTCCTATGCGACAGTCAGAGTGCAATTCATTTGGGAAAGAACCCCACCTTCCACTTGAGGTGCAAGCATATTGACACACGGTATTATTGGATACGCGATACTTTAAAGCAGAAAGAGCTGGATTTGGAGAAGGTGCACAGGGATGACAATGGAGCAGATATGCTTACGAAGATCGTGTCAAAAGGGAAGTTCGAGCACTGGGTGAGGATCGCCGGCATGACGGTTCCCTCCACATAAAGCAAAAGGGAGAATAAGTTGTTGGGTACAGTTACTGTCCTTTGTGGAGAAAATTGTTGAGTTCGAGTCTCATTAACTCGAATTTGGTGTTGATGATTGAATGTGGAGACATGTTGTTGGAGGACCTAGTGGGAGGCAAATTAGAGACTCTGGGGCAGATTGTCAGAATGACAAGTTTTCTTCACTTAGTCGAAAATGGGGAGATTTGTTAAGATAATTTTCTCCTAAGTGTGAAAGGGGCTAGCCAACTTTGACCATGCTTTTCAAGCATGTGTTTCATGACAAGTGTGAAAAAGAGAAGCTATCTTTGACCTTTAAACTAACATGTGTTTTTTGATCAAAGGAAGTTTCATGGAAGCCTTATCCAAATGTCATCTATCACATCTACCTCATTTGTTTTGACCCTATAAATAGAGATGAATGAGGAGATATAAGACATCCACTTCTCTTCAAACTCAAGCATTGAAAGATTTCTAGAGAGACCTTTGCGGCAATCGTCTTAGTTTGAGAGAGCTTTCGGACGTCGTTATACGACGTTGACGAGAAGTACTTCGCCTGCACAAATTGGATCTGGAGCAGATTTGGGCAATGATTCGAAGAGGAAACTTGGAGAGGATTTGTGCAATCCGTCTCGTCCTCCGTTGTCAGTAACTTGCAGGTTTTCTGTTACTGTTTATTGTATTGTGTGGTGCGAAACTGGTGAAGATCCTATAAGAATCGAGGAGCGAAAATCTTGTAATTTTCTTTTATTTCATACATTTCAGTGCTGCCTTTCCGGGTTGGACTCTCATCGTCATGTGGTTTTCACCATATTGGATTTCCACGTTAAATCTCTGTGTCACTTTTATTATTCTTGTTTTGTGCTATGTTTGTGTATCGGCATACCGCTAAGCGATAGTGCAGGTATTTGCTCGAACTAATTTGCAGGTGTTTTGTTCGGACTTACTTGCTCTCTAGCCCAACATAGCAGTACTGTTCATAGATGTAAATATATTTATTATGTAGTGTGTGTGTGTATATACAGAGAGAGACGTTCACGCGACTCCAGCTGTGAAGTCGAATACATGATCTCTCTAGTCTCTAAGAACTGAAATCGTAAATTAAAAAAAAAAAGTTAAAATATATGGTGGGCTAAAATAAAATTTGTGCATGTAATATAAATATCATCTCTCAAAATTAGCTTACATATGTCAGCCTGCTGGTGCAGTAATCCAGCTGTGAAGAATACATGCTCTGGTAGTTATGGAACTAGGGAAGTAACACAAAAAATAATTAGTGTTAACGCATACTCTGTTAGATGCGACTCCACGCACGAAGAGTTTTAAAAAATACATCGTGTGTGGAATTAACGTCTACACAAAATATCGGGACAATGTGGATAAGATTGGGACATTTATTTATTTTATTTTATCCCAGTGATACAACGTCTTCGTATTACTAATGAAGCAGCTGTAGCTATTTTGGCCCATTCATGTTAGTTAAGAAAACGTAAGCTAATATCGAGAATTTTGTTTTTTTATAAAGATAAAGAAGTGCAATTTGTAATTATACAAACTTGTAGCCAAGATTTGGGTAATTAATAGTAGGTTTATATAGACGCACTGGCATTGGAAAATCTCAAAATTCTCTACTGTCTGAAGTTGCTTGTCTTTAATTGAAGGTCTGAGGGTATTTTTATAATTTTTTTAAGGGACGCGTTGGTAAATATGTCTGGCTGAATATCGAGATGGTGAATGATGTTGCTCTATTTTGGGCACCCGGATCACAAATTTTCTCAAAATGATGAACATGCCCCTGGACGGCCCGAGCAAATTGCATGACGCCGGTGACAGACGGATAAAAACTTGAGTGATGTTGTAATATGATTAAATTCTTGTATTTAAAATATTGGAAACTAATATTCTTATAAAAAATATTGAGTTTGTTTAAGTATTTTGAATAAAATTCAATTTAGACAAAATTTGACAAAAAACTATGGATGTTCATGCTTGTGTATGTGCAATTTTATTATTGTGCATAATGCAGGGTAACTGGATGTTCTAAAATCAAGTTATTTTTGGAGATATTATGTTGTTAGCAGAGGTTGAATCAACGGGAATGAGTAAATTGGCGATAATCCCCGTTATCTTTTTCTTCATAGTCGGACAATTTCTCTTATCTTTAGAAATAGGTGTATACTCTCATTATCTTTCTCATCAAAGTCAATAAACTCTAATGGGATTACCAACAATTTATAGGAATTCCGGGCTGCAAATAGCCGGAATCTCCGTGTCCCCAGTAACAAAGTGAGAGTTATGACAAAAACCCGGCCGGCCGCCCGTGTCCCCCCTCCCCTCCCTGGCGCACGGCAGCAAAGGCCGGCTGCGGGCCTCCCCCCGAGCGGCCGCAAGGGCGGCCGCCAGCCTCCTGACCGACCGCCCCGCGCCAAATGGCCGACCGCCCGCATCGGCTGCGGCCGGCCGCCCCGCTCCCCGCGGGCGCCCGCGAGCGGCCATAAGGGACGCGACCGGCCTCCTGGCCGACCGGCCCATGCCATGCGGCCGCCTTCACGTGGCCACATCGGTCGCGGACGGCCCCCTTGTCGGCCTCTCCGCGCCCCACGGCCGCCCACGGGAGGCCTCAAGGGCGGCGGCCGGCCTCCCCATGCCCCGCGGCCGGCCTCCCCACGCCCCGCGGCCGGCCTCCCCACGCCCCACGGCCGGCCTCCCAGCCAGCTGCCCGCGAGCGGCGGCAAGCGGCCACCCCGCGCCCCGGGACCGGCCTCCCGGCCGGCCACCCTCTTGTCCCCCTCACCGATCGGCCTCCCGCTGCCAACCATCACTCTGGAAGTATTGAAGGAAGGTGAGACAAAGTCCGAGAATACGAACAAATTCAATTACGCAGTTTGGATGCCGTAAGAACTGTAGGTCGAGAAAGAGGTACAAACACAATGGTTTTGCTTCCTACACACTACACAGATAATATGATATTACTAATTAATATTAAATAACTTTTTTGTGGTAATGTTGCCGGGAAGGAAAACATAATTACATAAAGAGACGGAGAAAAGATAAACCTTCCAAAAAAAATTATATTTTTCAAGTTGTGCAATTTTTATCCTCTTGGCCAACATCTAGTTTTATTTTGAATGAAATTCAAGGGCTAAAAGGGTCCCTCCATGAGAAGTTCAAGGATTATTTTGATAATACTAAAATTTTGGGGATTAATTTGACATTGACTTGTAACGTTAGGGAATGATTTATTTATTTTCCGAATATGATTAATTCATGTCGTACAAAGGAGATCATTAGAGACACTTGTTAGGCATTGTGATAGTTTAGTCGCTAGGCATGTTAAACGAGAGAGATAGATTAATAAAGCCTTTGAGGAAAGACATGATGTACTTTGGTATTAGTGAGATTATTAGTAAAGATAGGGCACAATAACAACAAAGGATCCATATAGCCTACAGTGAGATAAAGGCTTCAGTGTTTATTATTGTAGTATGATTAATTTCTTGTATTTAGAATTTTTGAAACTAATATTCTTATAAAAATATATTAAGCCTTTGTTTAAATATTTTGCATAAAATTCAATTTTGATAAAAAATTATGGATGTTCATGTTATGCAATCGGACCGAGTACCGCGGTAGCGCAACGGAATATAGCTGAACAATTTAATGAGGCAAAATCATAAACCAAAAGAGATTCCACAAATACACACACAGACGACAAAATAATTACGTGGTTCGGAGTTTGGGCTCCTACGTCCACGGGGAGAGCGCGCCAGAAAGATCCACTATAAACTGATGAGATTATAAGATACAACAAGAGAAAACAGAAAACACTAAAAAACACGGTCTATCTTCCTCGCTGGAATCACCGCCTGCTTCCGCCGCCTGATGCCGATCCCGCCTGGATCAGCCGCCGAACGCCTGGAGTCAACTTCTGGAGGCCGGCTGGATGTCACCTCGCCTGAGGTTACCGGATGCGCCGCCTCCGTTAGCTCCGCCTGTATCGCCGCCTCTGCGCCTGCTGCCGCCGTCGTCGCGCTTGATTCCGCCGAACCTCTGGGGCCTACTGCAGGTGGCCGACCGGATGTCGCCTCGCCTGAGGTGACCGGATGCGTCGCAACCTTGCGCGCCAGATGCCGACACCTGCTGCCGCCGTTCGCAGAAAGAACCGCCTGAAAAGCTCAAAACTCTCCCTCTCTGAATTCTCACTAGTGTTGTATATTACCGAATTATCATGTGGCTAAAGGAGGCTGACCCCTATTTATAATAGAATCAAGAGTCATCAAAATATGGAGATGAACACATATGGAGGGGGTTGCCAAAACAGGGCTCAACCAAATAGGAAAAATATCCCATATATTATATCTCCCTCATAAAGCATTTCCATGTTTAGGACTCCCCCAAAACAGGAATAAAAAAGGGCACACGGATCGGTGAGGTGGCACAATCTCAACAAACTCCACCTTGACACCTCACGCGATGAACTCCACCTCGAAGCCTAACGAGCGTAACTCTACCTCCAACCTGGATCTCCCCAACCGGCGACTACAAGCCCCCTCTCCCTGGGGTCCACCTCGATTAACATGCATCAGAATGAGTCAAGTCAAGATCGTTCTTGAACTTGACTCCTGTCACGGGTTTTGTCCGCATGTTCGCACTGATATCCTCCGTAGAGATCTTCCGCAACTCCATGCCTCCACCTCCAGCGAACTCCCTCGACTCCTGGTGGCGCACTCTGATTTGCTTTATCCTTGCACGATAGACCATGTCTTTTGCAAGACAACTAGCACTGAGCAGCTCCACCTTCTCCTGAGTAAACCTGAGTTCCTTGGTGGGACTCCTGAGCCAGATGGCTCCCCTTACGGTGTCTGGGCACTTCTGAGATGACACTCTACCCTTCTTCTCCATGGCTGCGAAGATTTTGTCTTCGTCAAGGCCCTTTCTCTGCGCGAACTCGACCACCGCTTTGATCCGTTTTTGCCACAGACCAAAATCAATTTTGCCGTCGTATTTTGGAATCTCAAATTTCGCTGCCATTGTTTTGCTCGCAGAGCTACTGGGCAATCTGAATAATATTCACGGACCAGATCTGAGAAGATAGGGAGCGGACCGATGTCGTCACCTACCGTTGACCCAGATCTAAAACCGGAATGTCCAGACGATCACCCCCGCGGAACCTGCCTCTGATACCAATTGTTATGCAATCAGACCGAGTACCGCGGTAGCGCAACAGAATATAGCTGAGCAATTTTAATGGCGCAAAATCATAAACCAGAAGAGATTCCACAAATACACACACAGACGACAAAATAATTACGTGGTTCGGAGTTTGGGCTCCTACGTCCACGGGGAGAGCGCGCCAGAAAGATCCACTATAAACTGATGAGATTATAAGATACAACAAGAGAAAACAGAAAACACTAAAAAACACGGTCTATCTTCCCCGCTGGAATCACCGCCTGCTTCCGCCTCCTGATGCCGATCCCGCCTGGATCAGCCGCCTGAAGCCGCCGAACGCCTGGAGTCAACTTCTGGAGGCCGGCCGGATGTCGCCTCGCCTGAGGTTACCAGATGCGACGCCTCCGTTAGCTCCGCCTGTATCGCCGCCTCTGCGTCTGCTGCCGCCGTCGCCGCGCTTGATTCCGCCGAACCTCTAAGGCCTACTGCAGGTGGCCGGCCGGATGTCGCCTCGCCTGAGGTGACCGGATGCGTCGCAACCTTGCGCGCCAGATGCCGCCACCTGCTGCCGCCGTTCGCCGGAAGAACCGCTTGAAAAGCTCAAAGCTCTCCCTCTCTGAATTCTCACTAGTGTTGTATATTACCGAATCATCATGTGGCTAAAGGAGGCTGACCCCTATTTATAATAGGATCAAGAGTCATCAAAATATGGAGATGAACACATATGGAGGGGGTTGTCAAAACAGGGCTCAACCAAATAGGAAAAATATCCCATATATTATATCCCCCTCATAAAGCATTTCCATGTTTAGAACTCCCCCAAAACAGGAATAAAAAAGGGCACACGGATCGGTGAGGTGGCACAATCTCAACATGTTCATACTTGTGTATGTGCAATTTTGTAATTGTGCATAACTAAATATATGCACTGTAAATTTTAAAAAATAAAATCACAAAAAAGTATTTCATGTTAATGAATATTTGGACAAATATAAGGTTCAGAGATTTAACGGGTCGGTTCGGATACACGGATATCTGATACCCGTAGTTACTCCTAGGGTTTGCCTATTTATACAAACCTACGGGCAACAGATAGGTGATTCCACTTTGATCACCATCTGGATGCTTCAAGTGACACTCTCAATCTCGAAGTAACTGTCCCGTCGCTCTGAAAAATCCCATAACCGACTCTCTCCCCGTCGTGCTTTTCGTTTCCTGGATTTTTCTGCCGCCGCTGGGATTAATTTAGCGGGAGGAATGTCGCTCTCGTTTTCCGATTTTTGTGTGGCCGCCGGTGATCGGGAAGGAGAAAATTTTGCCATCCCTGTTCTCCCGTTTCCGCTGCCGTCTGGAATCGAACATATCGGGAAAGGAATCGGATGTCGCTGGAGAAGGAGAATCGATGCCTGGTTTGGGGTAGGAGAACCGCCACCTGATTTCATCTCCCGTGGCCGCAGTTTTTCAATCGGTTGAACGTATCGGGCACTGGAGAAACGATATTACCGCTTCTAGTCCCGGTATCGATCGGAAGGAAAATCGCCTAAGGAGGAAATCGTCGAAGGCCGCCGATCTCTCATACGCCAGCGAAGTAAAGCTTTCCGTCGCCGATCGGAATCTCCTGTGCCGATCAAAGGGAGAAAACGCTGAAAGGAAGAAGCCTGTGCCGATCGGGATTTCCTGTGCCGATCGGGTTTTTCAGTTCCTTTTTTCCGGAAATTTTCGCTGTCGTTTTCTTCTGATCAGGCTTGCCGTGGCAGACGACAAATACCTGCATAATGCTGTCGTTGTTCTCCCGTAGCCGCTCAACACTGCATCGCCGCCAAATTTTATAGCTTCAGAAATTGATTTCAGCCCTTGACCACTCCATTACAGCAGGGAATCAAGGCACTATTCGTATCAAGTCTTCAAGTTGTCTGTATCCTAGAGCTTCAGTGGATCCTTAGCATTAAGCAAGAGTGTTTTGGCTCTTTGGAGAAGGATCAGAGGAAGTGAAACAAGATGATGAAGGGAAGCAACTTCTCCTCTCCGGTGCAGATGGTCAAATTGGAAAAATTCACGGTGACTGAGTTCAATGACTAGAAGCTGAATACTCAGTTTGGAATGAAGTACCTGAACGTGTTCTACACAATTTAGTCTGATCGTGCTGACATTTTGGGAACCGACGATGAGGCTCAGTGGATCGCTGACGAGGAATTTTGCAAAGATATTTGCTGAACTGTCTGTCCTCCAGCCTGGCAAAGACGTACCTCAAGATGAAGACTGTCAAGGAGATCTGAGAGGCACTGGAGGAGCACTTCAGGCAGGAGGAGGACCTGTCAAAAGCACACATGGTGTACAAGTTCCATTCCTTCATGTTCGACGAGGAGAAAACCATGTTGGATCTTACGATGCCCTTAGAGGGGGGTGAATAAGGGCTAACAATAATTATTTCTTAATCAGAGTTTACTTGATGAAATAATTGTAGAATTCAAAACTAATTTTTTATAATCAAAGATACACACTTAGAAATTCATAAGACTAGAAATGATGATATTTTATTTTACAAGTGTTAAAACAAAATATAGTGTATCTCTATAAAGCTAGAGATCAAAGCTATGAAAAATATAATCTTCTTTTGATATCACCGGTCCTTCTACAAGAACCGGTCGGCTAAAGCGTATTTCTCCCTAGATCTTGCTACTAGCCTCCCCCTAGATCTAACCTCGACCTAGTCGTTGTACACAAGGCGGCGAATTTCTCCTAAGCCACACAAGGACCTAAACACCACGCATAAGGTGGCGGTTTCCTCCTAAGTCACACACGGACCTAGACGCCGCGCGCAAGGAGGCGATTTCTCTACCGATTACAAATATGATAAGATAAGTTATAAGATAGAAATTCAGTATAAAAACTCCCTCAACATGAAGCTCTGAAGACGACGTCGAATCCTTGCAAAGATCGTCTGAGATGCTGCGCACGAACCGTCTCTTTTTCGCTCTTGAACGTTCTTGGGAAAGTAGGAGTTTTTGAAGGTTGGAGCTGTCTGGATAGAATTCATGGGAAATAATACTCCAGGTAATGAAAAATCCTTTTTTCTCCACATAAGAATTCGACCTTTTTATATTTTTTGGATATCGCCCGGTGATAGTGGCTATCGCCCTCTAGCGATATCATTTCTGGCTGCCACGTTTCCCATGATTCTGAGGTTTCCGCGGGCTGATTTGATCGTGGAGCTATCGCTCGACGATTAGTGGCTGGCTCGTGTGGAACATGGCTTTCGTCACGCCGACGTCATTTTCACTTAAGCTTTTTAGCTGCTGTTATGTCGGGACGCACAATTTTGATAATAAGCGGCATTTGGTTTCACTTATTTTCAAACCACCGTTTATTAGAATCTCACCTTTCCTGTGAAATAAAGGGCTCCCGAATTATCCTATTTTAACACTTTGCATCATGAATTTTTAAAATTTGTACTTTGCACCCCTTAATTACAGATTTTTTGCACTTTGCACCATAATGCTGAAATTTTAGAGATATTTAGGTCCGTGCACCAACCAAAATACTCATTTTTGCACTTTACACATCGAATTATCTTATTTTGACAATTTGTAAATTGCCAAAATGAGCATTTGGGTCGTATCCGGACGTAAATATCCCTAAAATTTCTGACTTGCGATGCAAAGTGTCAAAAATCTGTAATTTGAGAGTTCAAAATGCTAATTTTAAAAATTTGCCAAAGAGCCAATCCTTACCGCAAATATTTCACTGCTCTTCTAATCCCCTCTATAAAATCCAACCGCTCACAGTTCCACAGCAGGACTCATAACTCCCGCTCGGCCACGCTCCCGGAAAATCTTCGCCGCAGATATTCACTCCACCACCGTTCTACTCCTCTTTATCCCTGCAAAGCATTGCCGAACCTGCTTTCCATGGCCTCTCTTCTTAGTAATGACGCCGATGACATCGTCCACAGAACCAGCAGCCGCCGGAGCTGGATATCCACTAGTTTCCGCAATCTGTCGGGCGTATTTCACGAGAACGCGGCGGCGGTAGTGGACGAAGAAGAAAGCTTCAAGCGTTCGGCGCTGGAGAAGCTCCCCACCTACAAAAGGATGAGACTGGCGATGCTCCCGAAGGTCGATGATGCCGGAAATGTCATCGACAGCGAGACCAATCTCATGAATCTCGATGTGCAGGAGAGGAAGATTTTAATCGAACGGATCATGAAAACCGCTGGGGATGACACCGAGCTATTCTTAAAGCGCCTCAGAGATCGGTTCGATCAGTTAAGTCTCATTCGCCGACATTAATTTTTTGCTTAATATGTCTGGCCGTGTCTTTTTTGGGGAGTGGCTTCTCCGGGATCTCATTGATTAATTGCGCGTGTTTATTGAGCCAGAGTTGGCCTCGATCTTCCGAAGATTGAAGTGCGGTTTCAGAATTTATCGGTGGAAGGGGCTTCGTATGCTGGAAGCAGAGCGCTACCCACTCTGTTAAATGCTACTATGAACACTCTAGAGGTATTTCGTTTTCCTAGAGCTTCTCTTTCTCGCCTCCATCTTTTTTCCTTGAATCTTTTCAGATTTTATTGAGTTTTTCCTTGATTTCTTGGGATTTTTTCAAGTTATATAACTCACAGTCATAGATATTTTTGTTACCTTTGGCTAAAACAGTTTCTGTTATTTAAGATATTACATGGTTGATGGGGGTCGACCCCAATGGTTCTAAAATATTGAATCGGATCTGAACCTAATAGTTCGGTTCAGTTCCGGTTCGGTTCTCGGTTCTACTCGTAAACTTTTGAAATATCGAATCAAATGAAACTTTATCTTAAAAAATCCGGTTCATCACAAGTTAACAACAAGTAGAACACAATGTAAAAGATAACATAGCATCAACCGACATATTCCTGATATAAAATGGCATACAATAAAACACTTTTTCATGAGCAAAGCATATGAGATTTATACTGATAGCAGCAGGGAAAGTCTCGTTTAAATGGCTGGATGAATGGGGAATGCAAGTTGAATGATTGAGTTTAGGAAATAATTGCTAGGAGAATCGTGGGTTGGGTATAGATGAGTTAGGCGAGTGAGATTTAATGTTCAGTAATTGGAAATGATGGTAAAGTGAATGCATAGTGGTAATCAAATATGATTTTCTTAAACATGTATTAGGGCATTCGGTTCTCAATTCGGTTCTCGGGTACCCAACCGCAAGAACCGAGAACCGACCTGAAAGGTCGGTTCTTGCCTTTTCAAGAACCATACCCGAACTGAGAACTATTAGAACCATTTTGAATTGATCGGTTCAGTTCAATTCCGGGTCGGTTCTCGGTTCTTCGGTTCTTTTTGCACACCTCTAACGCCTAATCCTCTGCGGCTTGTCTCCTTTTGCTTTTAGAGGACTTTGGAGTGGTGACTTGTTGCCGACTGGTAGGCTTGTCGCTGAGTAGAGGGGACTGGGAACGCTGTGCGCATCGCTCGCTTGAGTGTAGTTGAACGGTACCTCGCGGGCTCTGAAGTTGGTCTTGCAGACTGCTGGCGGTGTAGGGCACACGAACTTGGGAGCTCTAGCGGGCTTGGTCTGTTGACATTGAGGAGGCTTGCGGTTAGCTCGGTTGCCACGCGGAAGACCGATGACAGGAGGCAATTATTGGACTTTCTGCGACCTTTGAAGTGCTTGATAGATTCGCGGGCGGCTTCGGTGGTCAAGATGAACTTCAACGGTCTTGACGGACTTCGGCCGCCAAGACGGACTTCGGCCGCCAAAGCGGTCTTCGAAGTTGGTCTTGTAAACTGTTGGCGATTGAAGAGTGATCTCGGAGGTTGTCTGTAGAGCCGGGAAAACCGAACATGGGCTTGGAGCAGAGCGCACAGAAGGGCACTTTGACGGTGCGCGTGGGGGCGCACTTGGAGCGGAGCACGCGGGGGAGCACTTGGACGGAGCGCGCAGAGGCGCACTTGGAGCGGAGCACGCGGGGAGCACTTTGACGGAGCGCGCAAAGGCGCACTTGGAGCGGAGCACGCGGTGGCGGACTTGGACGGAGCGCGCTGGGGCGCACTTGGAGTGGATCGCACGGTGGTGCGTAGGGAAGAGACACGTATGGGAGCGCGCAGGGAAGCAGCACGTGCGGGAGCACGGAGGGAAAGGGCCTGCACGAGAGCGCACATGGAAGATGAGCGCGTGGTAGCGCGCACCGAGGCGGCACGCTTGGGAGCGCGCAAGGAAAGGACGCTCATCGGAGCACGCGCCGGGAGGAGAAATGAAGGAGAGAGAAAATCTATTGGAGGAATTTCCGGGGCCAGAAGAGAGTGAAAATGAAGGATGAAGACCTATTTATAGATTTCAAGAGGGGCGACACGGTAATTTCCCCCGATAATTACCGGGCGGACGAATAGAAACGTTCGAAACGTGGCACACGGATTACCAAATTTATGAGAATGACAATTTTACCCTCGGGTGAACCGGGCAAACCGCCCAACTCGTGGGGAAAACGGGAGGCCGGCAAGACCGGCGACTGGGGCAAGGCGCCCCCCGCCAAGTCCGGACGACCAAAAATGCTGCCCGACATGGGCGGCAAGGATGCCGCCCCAAGCGGTAGGACGCGCGACCGAAAATGCCGCCCGAATTTTGCGGCAAGGAAGCCGCCCCTAACGGGGGAGGCGGCAGGACGGGCGATCGAGAATGCCACCGGACTTGGGTAGCATGGAGGCCGCCCAAACTGGGCGGCCACGCAGAGATCGGGCGGCTAATTTGGCTGCCCGATCTGGGCGAATGAGAGGCCGACCCAAATAGGTACGATGACAAGGATCAGGCGACCAACTTGGCCGCTGGATCTGGGCGAATGGGAGGCCACACACACAGGGGCGGCGACTAAAATCGCATGACCAATTTGGCAGCCCGATCTGGGCAAACGGGAGGCCGCCGCTCACTGGGGCGGTGGTTGAGATCGGGCGGCCAATTCGGTGCCCGATCTGGGCAAACTGGAGGCCGCCCCTCACAGGGGCGGCGACAGAGGAACGAGCGTCCAAGAGAGGGGTTGCTACGCCCCGGGCGGCCACGCCCCGGGCGGCCACGCCCCGGGCGGCCACGCCCCGGGCGGCCACGCCCCGGGCGGCCACGCCCCGGGCGGCCACGCCCCGGGCGGCCACGCCCCGGGCGGCCACGCCCCGGGCGGCCACGCCCCGGGCGGCCACGCCCCGGGCGGCCACGCCCCGGGCGGCCACGCCCCGGGCGGCCACGCCCCGGGCGGCCACGCCCCGGGCGGCCACGCCCCGGGCGGCCACGCCCCGGGCGGCCACGCCCCGGGCGGCCACGCCCCGGGCGGCCACGCCCCGGGCGGCCACGCCCCGGGCGGCCACGCCCCGGGCGGCCACGCCCCGGGCGGCCACGCCCCGGGCGGCCACGCCCCGGGCGGCCACGCCCCGGGCGGCCACGCCCCGGGCGGCCACGCCCCGGGCGGCCACGCCCCGGGCGGCCACGCCCCGGGCGGCCACGCCCCGGGCGGCCACGCCCCGGGCGGCCACGCCCCGGGCGGCCACGCCCCGGGCGGCCACGCCCCGGGCGGCCACGCACCGGGCGGCCACGCACCGGGAGGCTACGCCGTAAGCAATTAGCGAGGGGCTTTTTGGATATCCTTACCCCATGCATGAGGTGCGGCTAGCGCTTCTAAGGAGACATCATTTGCCCCCCAAGTCCCCGCAGTCTAGAGCCAAAGCGAATGAAGGGCGGAGACTTTCTTGAAGGTTGAATTTTGTGCGTGGCGATTTGCGGCGATTAGTCGTGTATAAAAAGGCCGGGCCCTGCTCGGTAAAAACCTGGTTAGGCTCGGCCCGTGACAAGGCCGGGCTTGGGGGCCTTATCGTGCCCCCATTTTAGCCGGTTGCCCGCGCCGGGCCGGGTCGGGCAAAGCCCGGGCTCCGGGCTAGCCTGGGCCTGACACCCGGGCTGGCGGAAAATCCCGCCTAAATAGGCGGGATTAAAATCCCGCCTAATTAATGGAATTTCTATTAAAATCCCGCCTATTTATGTGAGATTAAAATCCCTCCTAATCCAGGCGGGATTTTAACCCCGCCTGGAAATCAGGCCGGCCCGGGCCGGCCTGGAGGGCCTTATCGGGCCCTCTTTGAGAGAGAGCCCGAGCCCGGCCCGACTCAAGCTGGGCCTGAGTCGGGCTCGGTAGGCAAAAAGTCGGGCCCGATTGGACCGGTCCAAGCCCGGTCCGGTCGGGCTTTTTGTACACGACTAGCAGCGATCATGGCCAAGGTGACCGATGCGGCCAAGGCACGAAAGGTAGGCAAGCTACCGAGCGGAGGACTTGGTCATGGTGGTGTGTGCATGGCAAAATGCACATGGGTGCGATAGGTGGAACGTGTAAGGGGCGCATTACGCGCTAGGAATAATGTGCACAGTTGGTGCAGTGCGCGTGCATCACATGTTAAGAGTAATCTGAACGGGGCGTATAATGCGCAATTGTGGAGTATGTGCAACGTGTGTACAAAGCGTGATGTGTGCGATGTGTGCCGTGCACGCACGGGGAGCAATGTGTGCAATGTATCGCAAGGCGCGATGCACGCATTGCGCGCGGGGCGCGATGTTGTATGAGGTATGTTGTGAGCATTTACCGCTTTATGTTCGCGAAGACTTGAGCGAATTTCTGGTCTTCTAGGTAGCGAGACTGTAACACCCTGCAAGTTCCGAAGAGTATACCAGCGGGTCTGGCCGGGACCCCACGCCATACTAATCGAACAAGCTAAAGTCTTACGAAATGAATTATCAACACTACATTACACAACTACAGAGAAAAGCCAACCGAAGTAGTTTTTTTTACTAATAACAGGAATGTCCACAACACTATAGGAATGAACACACATAAACAAGTGCTTGACCTTAATGCCTTACAAGTTGTTCTCACAAGTATTTATACATCTACATGGTTTACAGACATCGGCACGCATGCCGTCAACACATTAAAGTAATAAACACAACACTTGAGCCTTTGAGGTCCAGTATAGTAAAGGGCTTCAACCCGCTATTTCCCGCTCGGCTCGCCAGCACCTGCACAAGTACATACCACAAATACGTGGCAAAAAAAACACCAGTCAGCTTTAGCTGACCACAATTGTATAACGACCCCACCCCATTTTCGGGGCGGTGGTATTTCTTCCCTACAAACAAGCAGTATAACATCATATATCTACTATCAAGTACAATCACTACAAACGATAGCACATATGACCACACGTTTCATCCTCTCACGACACACTTTTGGTGTACTCCCCGAGTCCCACCTCCATCCTAAGTATCATTAACTTAGATGGTTCATTTGAGCGACTACCAGTCATCACGTCATTATGCTACCCAGACTTCCCCAGGATCAGTGCACCGAGGAGCTTCCTCTTCACCGACTCACACTGGGCGGGTTCAGATCTGCTTTGCCCGGCTCAATCATTGCAAACAACCAGCATGATGCGGGTCAGCCTCACCTCGGCTCGTTGATACGATAACCAACGTTATCTCGTACGATCGGTGCACAATGCCACCAAAGCTAGGCCCTCCATCTTAAGATGCAACGCACCTAGTCCCCGGGACTTAGGCTTCACAACCACAAATAATGCTCACTGGGAGCTATCGCCGGGCGATATCAATAGAACAACAATTCTGTTACAACTTCGGGTATTTCCTGGAGTTGGCCTCCAGTACTCCCTGCAACACCCAGAAACCGAAATATCACATGATTTTTCACGGAGTCTTCTCCGACACGCAAAATTAAACATCATCAATCCAGACCAACTTGTCGCAGATGGGTTTCACCCAGCAAGCTTACGTCCGTACATTGATCCAGACTCTATATGCAATTTCTACCGGGGATAATCCATATCAACCCTTTGAAAGTCTCACCTTCCATTAATTCGTGGAAGCGCTTCCATGCAATTATGCAATAAACATAGAACTAACATGTCCTAATATTAGGAAGAAGATCCTTACCCGTGACGATCGCTTCAGTGCCATGGACTTGTCGTTGATCTGGATGGAAACACTCATACCACCTTCCGCTCCGCGGATCTACCTTCGGCTCGCGAATCCGAGCTTGAAATCTCCTATAATGGCTGGATATGAAGCCTTCTTCTTCCTTGACCCTCTCCTTTCTTTCACTCGACGAGAGAGAGTGTAAAAGAGAAAGTGAGAAGTGATTCTCTCTTTAGCCAACTTAACTGGTCCAGGATAAATCCCAACCCTCAGATCCCAATTTCAAGTAAAATTGGACGACCATGATTTAATTTGAGACTTATGTCTCAAGCACTATCGTCGACGATATCGATCTATCACTGGCGATATCTTAGGAGGTGACCGCTTGACCAAGTCAACATCGCTTATTGGCCGCTGCACAACCAACTGATACGTGGCTGCTTGTCATGTGACCCACTATCGCCGGCGATATCAGCCTATCGTCGGGCGATATCCAAGCAAACAAAAACTGTTGCTTTGCAATGTTGGGAAACCAAGAGTGTTACAGAGGCATTACCCACAGGGGAGGCTGATGCCATGATGCATCTTGTCAATTTGTAGAACAAGTTGATGTTTGAGGGGGATGGTACGGGATACCCGCAAGACTGGAGGTGAAGATCTCCATACCGCAGTACAAGCGCATTGTTGTGGTGTAGATGAGTTCGATATCGGAGATCACTCCGAGGATGGGAGCTGGGGATCTAATGTAGATGAGGTGTAGCTCCGCCTTTATTCCTCGTTTGTACATCTGCATTATATAGTGGCTTTGTGCCTCGTTTGCGGAGCCTCAGTCACTCCTTGTGCATTGCTTGATTGTTTGTTAGCCGGTCAATCTTTGAGCATTTGCTTGTAACGGCAGAGCATTTGTGGTGTCAGAACCGATGCTTTACATGAGCAACTATGTCTTGCCCTTTTGATGTTGGCGGTTGGAGGACAAGATCTAGAGGATACCGTGACCTACTACTCGGGAGAAGGGCGAATACTTCTAGCTAGGTAGTGAGAGGTCTGACTTACCGAGCTGGGAGATGTCACTGAAGGTTGCGGTGAAGGGCAAACCTTTGAACTGCTGGAGAACGCGAGGGGGGACTTCCGGCGAATAAGGGCGAAACCTTTGATCGACGACGGTGGGAGGTCTATGGGACGTGGTCCTGGAGAAACAGTGAAGTTCAGACGCTTCGAACCGCTGATGAACGCGAGGGGGGTAGGCCCTGACGGCATAATGACCTACTGCGGCGGATAAGGGCGAAACTTTTGATCAGCGACAGAGGGAGGTCGCTGGGGCTGGGAGCCCTGAGAGACGGTGAAGGGCAGACCTTTGAACCGCTGACGAACGCGAAGGGGGCAGGCCCTGACGACGTTGTGACCTACTGCGGTGAATAAGGGCGAAACCTTTGATCGGTGGCAGTGGGAGGTCGCTGGGACATGGTCCCGGAGAAACGGTGAAGTTCGGATGCTTCGAACCGCTAGCGAATGCGAGGGGGGCAGGCCCAGGCGACGTCACGACCTACTGCGGCGGATAAGAGAGAAACCTTTGATCGGCGACATTATGAGAGAAAGGTCGGTGTCTCCTTTTGGGAAATTCGAACACTCTTTAAGGAAAAATTGCACAATATTTGGGTGTATTGAGAATAATACTTGTTTGTGTACACGAACACTGAAAACGTAAGATTTGAAAACTTGTTGGTCTTATTGGGCGTTACGCTGGCGGGGAACGAATCTTCCTCTGAAACAGTCACGTTAGGGATTGCCCCCTTGCTGGTTCATTCTGGCCTGGACAGTTCAGGGCCCCCGTGCTGCAGAATTTCTTCAAGAAATCTGTGACGAATGAGTCTTTCGATCTCTGTCTTTAGCCGCGAACAATCTTCTGTTCTATGCCCGTGACCTCGATTGTAGTCGCAGTATTTAGACTGGTCCCAGAAGTTTGGAGCGAGAACCCTTGGACTCTGAAGAGAGGGGTGATTGCGCCCTTACGGATAACGAGCAATATTTCTGTTCGCGAGGTATTGAGGGGAGTAAAGGATTGCTAGCAGTGTTTCCCCCCGGCCTGGAGGGATCCACCGCGAGGTTCTCCACTCCTCTTCGGCATCTTTGGTGGGTCGCATCCCCAACTTCTCTTTTCCCTGTTTTTGATTTGTTGTTGATGCGGTTTTGCTGCCAACGACGAATGTTGGTGCATGGGATGTCGGGCCAAAGCGGTCTGCCGCTTGTCTTGTCTGTGCTACTTGGCGACTGTGTTGTGAACTTCTTCATGATCGGTCCTTCAAAATGAAGGGTCGGGGCTTGAAACTCCCATGCGGTAACAGAGTTGACGCGTTCCTAATTCTTCGGCCTAAGGGACGGGGAGGGATGAGCTAGCTCCGACGGACTCTTTTGCAGGTATGCAGTAATTGCTGGTGGGCTCTTCGGTCATGACACAATCCAAAGTTGGCGGAGGTAGGCTACCGAGCCCAAAAGTTGGGTGAGGGGCAAAAGGCGCCACCTGCTCTCTTAAAAGAGCGAGTGCTTGAATTTGGCCCTCCTCTAACCGGTGTATGCGTTTTTCCAATTCCGCATATGGCGCAAGCATGACCTCTTCCGCGGGAGGCGTGCTGTCGTGCGAATGGGAGAGAGCTGGAGCTACGTGCCCCCAAGGGCTAATCTTTTAGCAATACGAACGCTTTCTCTTGTTATCGCCTTCAGTTACGAGTACCGTTGTGCAGAGAGTACTGACTTCTGAGTCCTGCTCGAATATTGGGGAACTCGATTCTCATAGACGACGTCAAACTGTTGTGGATCGCTCAAGACATACTAAATTGAATCGCCTTAGCCCGGGAGCGGTCGAGCGCGCAAGCAGTCACAAAAATAGAAAGATGACAAAGCATTTTTTTAACCTGGAAAATCCATCAACTGGGTGAAAAACCACGTGACCGGATCTGTGCTGACCAAACTTCCACTATTTGATGGTTATTGTACAAGGCTTTTAAGAGAATTGAGGGCGACAGACCGCCTCTCGTTACATTTACTGGAAAAAGAGAGAAAACAGGACTCGCTGGGTGACATGCCACCATTCATAGAGCTGAGTATTACTTCGCATTTTGTGGGGAGCAATATGCTCGTTGTACTATGGAGCTCTCTATTAGTGCTTGGAGGTGGGAGTGACGTCCCTTGCACGTCCCGGTATCTGCGGTTTAGATGCCCGTGCGATGTGCTCTGAACGTCTTATCCTCTGCGACTTGTCTCCTGTTGCATTTAGAGGAGTTTGGACTGGTTGACTTGTTGTCGACTGGTAGGCTTGTCGCTGAGTTGAGGGTGCTGGGAATGATGTGCGCACCAGTCTCCTGAGTGTAGTTGAGCGGTACATTGCGGGCTCTGAAGTTGGTCTTGCGAACTGCTGGCGGTGTGGGCACACGAACTTCGGAGCTCTAGCGGGATTGGTCTGCTAACACTAAGGAGGCTTGTAGTTTGCCCGGTTTCCACGCGGACGGCCGATGGCAGGAGACAATTATTGGACTTCCTGCGATCTTTGAAGAGCTTGATGAACCTCGCGGGAGGCTTCAGCCGTCAAGAGGGGCTTCGGTCGTCAAGAGGGGCGTCGGCCGTCAAGAGGGGCGTCGGCCGTCAAGAGGGGCGTCGGCCGTCAAGAGGGGCGTCGGCCGTCAATAGGGGCGTCGACCGTCAAGACGGGCGTCGGCCGTCAAGACGGGCGTCGGCCGTCAAGACAGGCGTCGGCCGTCAAGACGGGCGTCGGCCGTCAAGACGGGCGTCAGCCGTCAAGACGGGCGTCGGCCGTCAAGACGGGCTTCAGCCGTCAAGACGGGCTTCAACCGTCGACCATCAAGACGGGCTTCGCCCATCGGCCGTCTCCGAAGTTGGTCTTATAAACTGCTGGCATTTGAAGAGTGCTCTCGGAGGTTGTCTGGAGAGTTGGGAGAGCCAAACATGGGCTTGGAGCAGAGCGCACGAAAGGGCACTTGGATGGAGCGCGCTGGGGCGTTCTTGGAACGGAGCGCACATGGACGCACTTGGACGGAGCGCATGGGGGAGCACTTGGAGCGGAGCGCGCGGTGACAAAATGGAGCCCGCGGGGGCGCACTTGGAGTGGAGCGCCCGGTGGCGCGTAGGGAAGAGGCGCGTGCGGGGGCGCGCACAGAGGCGGCGCGCGGGGGCGCGCGCGGGAGCGCGCAAGGAAAGGACGCTCACGGGTGCGCGCGCCGGGAGGAGAAATGGAGGAGAGAGAAAATTCGTAGGAGGATTTTTAGGGGCTAGAAGAGAGTGAAAATGAAGGAAGATAGAGCCTATTTATAGATTTCAAGATGGGCGACAAAAAAATTTCCCCGATAACTACCAGGCGGACGAATATAAACGTCCGAAATGGGACACACAGATTACCAAATTTATGAAAATAACAACTTTGCCCTCGGGTGAACCGGGCCAACCGCCCAACCCGTGGCGGAGACAGGCGGCCGACGAGACCGACGGCCGGGGCAAGGCTCCCCCGACCAAGGCCAGGTTGCCAAAAATTCCGCCTGACTTAGGCGGCAAGGATGCCGCCACCAACAGGGGCAGCGACAAGACAGGAGGTCGAAAATTCCACCCGACTTTGGCGGCAAGGAAGCCTCCCCTAACGGGGGCGGCAGAAGGATGGGAAGCCGAGAATGTTGTCCGACTTGGGCAGCAAGGAGGCCGCCCAAACTGGGCGGCCAAGGGGTCGCCCATTTGGGCGGCCTGCACACAGAGATCGGGCGTCCAATTTGGTCGCCCGATCTGGGCGAACGGAAGGCCGCCCCATATAGGGGCAGTGGCAGGGATCGGGCGGCCAACTTGGCCGCCCGATCTGGGCGAACGGGAGGCCGCCCCTAACAGGGGCGGCGACTGAGATCGATTTGGCCGCCTGATTGATACGATCCAAACCAACCTCAAGGAGAAAACACAGAAAATGGATCGTAATATCGATACGAAGGATTACAAGATAATTGTTCTCACCTAAGGGCACCGGCCCTGAACAGCTCGATCTTCCGGCGAGGGGAGACTTTCCCGATTCAGCCGCATAAAATCACAAGAACATCCAATACATTCAACATAACAAAACCCAACCTAAGCCCAGCTATTTGTAGAAACCATAACTGGGTAAATTACATAAATACCCTTAATATAAAATAAGAACATTACTCGCTCCTTCAAATCGAGCTTGTCCTCAAGCTCGAATGCCGCGTGGGTGGTCGAGTCGTCTGACATATTGACTTCGCGCCAGAATAACTCCCGATAACGAGTCGAGACAGCTGGAGCTTCAGCTAGCAAGGGCGGCACCGTCCAAAAAATGTGCCCCGAAGGAACGGGTTCCGGCAGTATTGACGAAGCGGTAAGTGGCAACATTAGTAAGGTGTCCGGAGGAAGAATCTCCCATGACAAGAACGGGTCTGGCGATGCGGCGGTGAGACGTCGTAGACCGGCGGCCGGAGGAATTACGGTCGGCAAGAGCGTCAGCAAGGTGACCGACGATGGTGGTTGAGCAAGGGCCGACAAGTGCAGGATCGACGACGCAAGTGCTGGCATCTGCGACGACGACGGCTGTCGTGTGACCGGAAGTAGTGGCGGCGGAATAGTGGTCGGACGAGCAGGGGACGGTGGTAGTGGCGACGCAATAGTGGTCGGATGAGCAGGGGCGGTGACAGAACAATGGCGGGTAGCGTGTGTTCCGTTGGCGGGGGTGGTGGAAGGACATCCGCATATGGTGGAGACAGTTGAACGGTCAGTGAAGGGGCCAGAGGGCATGGGTCGTCGCGGCGAGCAACTAGTTTGGTGAGATTGACATTCACGGTTGCCACGATCGCGGCCATCTCGGCAGCAGATGATGCCAAGATCGAGTCGAGTCGTGTGAGTAATGCAAGGGTGGCGTCGCTAATGGGCATGATGAAAATATAAAAATTAAAAAGATGATTAATGAAAAATATAAAACCGGAGGTGTGACAGGAAATTGGGTGAGAGTGAAGAAAATGGGGCAATGAATGGAGAGAGGTAGTTAAAAGTCAAAAGAGAGGTTGATTGACAGGTAAATGGGGGCAGTGAATGGACAAGCTGGCAGGGAGGCAAGGTTGGCGTGAGAATGTGAGATAGGGAAAATTTTTGGATGTGCGTAGCGTTCCCTGTGATAGGAGCGCGTTTAAATAGCACTTTCAAAAAAAGCCGGGCCCACTTCATTTCTCGCGTTTCTCTTTCCATATTCCCTTCCGTCGACTCTCCTTTCCTAACCTAGGCGACCGAAGTTACGCAATCTCCGACGATTTCCAGGCAGATTTCTTCCTCCTTATTCAGATTTCCGGCATATTTCTTGCAAGGCGAACTCCGGCCAACCCTAAATCTGTTAATGTAGGCGTCGCCGACGACCAACTCTTCTTCTCTACGCACTCGCGATCTCCGGCAGATTTCCACGCGCATTTTCTCCTCGACGGCTTGAGAAGAACGCGAGTGCGTAGAGAAGAAGAGTTGGTCGTCGGCGACGCCTACATTAACAGATTTAGGGTTGGCCGGAGTTCACCTTGCAAGAAATATGCCAGAAATCTGAATAAGGAGGAAGAAATCTGCCTGGAAATCGCCGGAGATTGCGTAACTTCGGTCGCCTAGGTTAGGAAAGAAGAGTCGACAGAAGGGAATAGGGAAAGAGAAACGCGAGAAATGAAGTGGGCCCGACTTTTTTTGAAAGTGCTATTTAAACGCGCTCCAATCACAGAGAACGCTACACACATCCAAAAATTTTCCGTGAGGTAGTGAGATTGACAGGAAAATAAAGAAGAAGATAGAAAGGACAAGCAAAAAAGTGGCTGATGACTCTCAAAAATAATAAAATAGTGAAATAGGAGGGGCTTGAGGGCAGCAGGCGTGGCTCGAGGAGTATGGAGACCTGACGACGACGGGTGCTTCTGGGCGAGCGATTCGAGGACGGGAAATCGAAGCTCGGCTGGGATGAGGGAGGGCTTGACGCCGTGGAAGGAGGGAATGTCGGCGAGCCGTGAGGGAGATGAACAGTGGTTGCAGGGATGCAGCGATGGGCGGGGAGGTTCTGAAATGGAGGGGTGTAGGGATGCAACGATGGGCAGGGATGCAACAATGGTGGGGGTGCGGCAGTTTGGGGTGTGCTGCCGGAGGACAGGGAGGTGGTGTAGTCGAAGAATATAGTTGCAGCTTGAGGGGACCGATGCGGCGCGAGATGAATGTGACGAACGATGAGTCCGCCAGTGACGGATTTAGCGAGGAAAAAACGTTGCACCAGCTGTCAGGTGAGCGAAGGAGGAATGACTTTCAAACGGAAAGAAGGCTGGTTGTGGTCGAAGGGGTTACGACCGCCGAGGTCGACGTTAGCGGAAGGCGGGAGGAAGGAATGACTCTGATACCTTTGATACGATCCAAACCAACGTCAAAGAGAAAACACAGAAAATGGATCGTAATATCGATATGAAGGATTACAAGATAACTGATCTCACCTAAGGGCACCGGCCCTGAACAACTCGATCTTCTGGCGAGGGGAGACTCTCCCGATTCAGCCGCATAAAATCACAAGAACATTCAATACATTCAACATAACAAAACCCAACCTAAGCCCAGCTATTTATAGAAACCATAACTAGGTAAATTACATAAATACCCTTAATATAAAATAAGAACATATCACTTATCTGGGAAAACGGGTGGCCGCCCCTCACGGGGGCGGCAGCAGTGAAACGGGCGGCCGAGAGAGGGGGAGGGCGGCCAATCCTGGGCGGCTATGCCGCGGGTGGTCAGTGGGGGCTTTTTGGAAATCCGCACCCCATGCCAGGGGTGAGACTAGCGCTTCTACGGAGACCTATCAATCTCTGTCTATTGAGTTTATGCTGATTTTGCAGGAATAGTTTGATGATTAGTTCAATGTGCTTGGAATTCACAGTTTTGTAATGACTTCTGCCTTTTAGCTTAAACTAATTTTTTTTTTGATGCTGCACAGAAAATATTTGGGTTTCTTCAGTTTTCACGATCAAAGAAAAGAGTGACCAAGATACTTGATGATGTTAGTGGAATTCTGAAGCCATCAAGGTGAGCGAAGAAAGCCTCTTTAATACCTTCCTTATGTTGTGAATTTTTTGTATAGACCTACTGAAATTTGAAAACGGACAAGTGAAAAGTTCTCCAAGTTTTTTCTACCTTTCCTCCACATCCATATTTATTGTTTGTATATGCAGTTTCTTTACAAAATAACTACCAGCACTGCCAAAGCTTGCTTAATGTATGCAATGATAAAAAAGTTAGTACCTCAAGACTATTTATGAATTGTTGTGACAATTGTTATCTCAAGGATACTCTAGCTATCAAGGGATGTAGGAAGATGCATGTTGATCATCTAGATCATGAGTTGGGGCATATGGTCGGGTTAATAATGAGGAGCTTATTATGATCCTTGCAGGTGGGAGAGAAGATCTTGTTAGGATTTCCGATTGCGGAAGCATAATTCTTAGGCACAACTAAATGTTGGAAAACACGCACTTGATATAATTTTATTAGCACAATAAAATTAATCAACACTCAAATTAAGATATACAAGTTCAAAAATACACTGCATAAAAACTCGGACTACAAAAATTTGTAGGAGCATTTTTAATTTGGTCAAGGTAATTAATATTACTTTTTGCAATCCACAGAAATCGGACACACATGGACGACGGTTCTTCATCTGCACCACCACTACCGGAGAAGTCGATGCGGAATAAACCTACATCCAAGTCTGGCCAAACCCAACTCCACACCCAGCTCACACGCAGACCCGTTGCTCACTATGCTGCTTGCCCCACTATAGCTAGCCACACTCAGTGTAGCCAACGGTAGCCTCACCTCCTTCTCCGGGGTTCCACCTCTAAGATGATCAACCAATTACATTATCTGATGGCTTGGAAATACTTCTCCTTAACCCTTCTTTTATATAACAAAAAAGAACATAAAATAATTTAGAATGATTCCACCAATTGCTAAAAATTATTCAAAGAAACCTTTAATCAGGTGGTTTATTCGGTGGGGGCAATTAGGTGTGAGTGATAAATGTGGGTTATGTGTTGTTTTAAAAGCAAACCAAAAACAATAGATTTGTGGAGCCTTATTGTGGCTGCCTTAGGAAGAACTATTTTGACGTGAGGCGCTGAAGAGAGTAGCTAAACCTTGTAAAACTTACTGATAATATCTTGCTTGTCTTCATCCATCAAAAAGTCCTAATAAAACTCACACATGAAGGAAAAAGTTAAAATGTCCAATAAGTAGAAATAATACTAATAATGCATAAAAATAACAAATATAAGATAGATGGCGACATGGCTATTCCCGTAACAAGAAAAAGAAAAAAGTTCCAATAAGAGCGGTTCCTAAATGGTGGAAGAAAGCCAATCCAATTCATTGGGTTGTTGGTGTTTGTTGATTGTCCAAAAAATATTCACAATGGTTAACTAACCTAACGAGCCCTCTTTGTCATTATAGATTGGAGACTGCAACTTGTTGTAGCAGGGAACCTTGTTGGTAGCATCGGCACCCCTATCAACCAGGGCATCATAGTGCACAATGGACGGTTGTGTGCCGTAGCTGCAACCAACTTCTTCACGTGCTGGTCCATTGACACCTAGTGGTGGTATGAGGTTGCCGATCCTAGTGAAGTCTGCATTGATGGGCGCATGATGCCACGTCTTGGTCGCCCGATGTCAGCCTTGGTTGCCTAATGTTGGACCTCATTGGCTGTTTGATCTGCTACAAGCATTCTCATCATGTCCATTTGTTGTCTTATTTGATTAGCGAAATCCCCTGGGATGTCAAGATTAAAGGAAGTGTGATGCTAAGAATCCTAAAAGTGGGTATGGTCACATGACTTTGTGCTTCGATGCAGAGAGAGGATGCTGATGAGTTCTTACTTCCACGAGACTTACATTTTTTCCTATGATGGTAACGACGGTTCGTTGGTGGCATGAGAAGGTAGGAGAGAGAATCATGACCGAAGAAGAGCTTGTTGGATTAAAATGACAAAGATTGACCTCAACAATAGGGTCCCACAAAATAAAGATAGCAACATTTTGCGGATGGGGAGGAATTTGGATTATTGTTGAGAATACGAGTTACAAGGCGCAAGCTTGGGGGAGGCTTGGTGGATGGGGATATATGCTATGTGGTGGGTAAGAAAGGATCAACGTATATGGACACGATAACTTTGCGGGGTGTGAAGGTAAGTAGAAATCGGCATTCCTGGAAGACTCTGACAGACGAAAATTCAATATAATTGAAGATGTGAGGAGAAATCGATCTATGCGTAAGCTATGAGATCACGATTTTTGCAAAACAACATGTACTTTTGATGGCATATGTGCAATTGGCCAAAAAAGAAGATGCATAAAAATACGTCATTGGCTCTCTGCTAGAAATGTTGATATTTGGAAAGTTAAATAGGAAAATGTAATTGATTGATCAACAGGTTTTTCAATTGATTTTGAAGACTAATAAGATGTGAAATGTTAAAGTATTTTAGTGTCAATATTTAAAAACAAATGTGATGTTCAGTATTGTGTTCATAGTAGAGGAATAAAACTTAGGAGTTGTGAGAACCCGCCAACCCATATCGCATCTCAAAACCCAGGTGTTGAGATGAAGGGTGGCGGGGTACATAAACACGGAGGAGCAGGCGCTGCAGGCGATGTGGGATTAATCCCAACCACAGGACCGCAGGGATATTCCGCCACAGGGGGGCCCACCGGGGTCAACACCCAGACCAGGAACGCGGTGGGGAATGCCACGGGGTCGGTCCCACATACACGTGTCCTGCTGGCAAATTATTCTCAACACACCCCCGCAGCAGGACAACCATCCTCTGATACCATGTGAGAACCCGCCAACCCATATCGCATCTCAAAACCCAGGTGTTGAGATGAAGGGTGGCGGGGTACATAAACACGGAGGAGCAGGCGCTGCAGGCGATGTGGGATTAATCCCAACCACAAGACCGCAGGGATATTCCGCCACAGGGGGGCCCACCGGGGTCAACACCCAGACCAGGAACGCGGTGGGGAATGCCATGGGGTCGGTCCCACATACACGTGTCCTGCTGGCAAATTATTCTCAACAGGAGTCAACAAAAAAACTATGAGAAAGAGTTGTGGAGCATAAGCTAGAAAACAATCATGTTAATTTTAGAGAATCAAGTTCACTACATGACAAGAATATCTAATATGGATGTAATTTTATTGACAAAAAAGTATAGATCACAAAAAAAAATCTTCATAAGATTTTTAATGGTCTTGAAAAGATATATGATCAAGTACTACAAAATTTTATCTGATGTACATCATAGAAGAAAGGGTTGTGTGACTTGTGTCAATGGTATATTGACGTTATTAAATTTATGTACGATAATACAATAATTCCTCTTAGATGTAAATGGCGGGTAACAAAAAAAGTTTCAATAAAGAGTTTATATCGAGGATTAACATTAAGTCCATATATTTATGTGATAGTTATTGAGATGGTTACAAAAAATACCCAAAGTGAGGTATTGTAGTGGATGCTTTTCCAATTGATGAGATATTAATAGAATTAAGTAAAAAATTAGAGGAAAAACATATAATGTTAAAGATAAAGTGCTTCAAATTAGTACAACAAAGATTGAGTGCATAATGACCAATTTTGTAGGGTTGATATTAACAATTATAAGTGCATTTTAGTAGAGGATAACAAGATACATAGCCACTAGGGCATAGTTTGGCTTGCAGCGATAGGAAATAGTGGTGGAAAAATTGTGAAGTGCAATTATCCTTAAAGGAAGATGCATACAAATACGTCGCTGGCTCCCTGCTAGAAATGTTGATATTTGGAAAGTGCTACGAGATCACGATTTAATATATAAAAAATGTATTGATCAATGTTGGAAAAGCCCATGTATAGAGGCTCATGATGGAGCCCATTTGTTTGTTTCTTCTTCTCTTCTTTTTAGTACCACATCATGTATAAGGATCTCTTCTCTCTTTCTCCCTCCTATAAATTTGTATTCATACCTTGTATTTGATAATTGAGAAAGTATATACAAGTTTGAGGTTTTATTCACATGGTATCAGAGGCATGTCCTCTATGCGGTTAACTCCTTTTCTAACCGCGGCTTCCCGTGCGGTTAAGCCCGTTTCTAACCGCCGCTTCCCGCGTGGTTAAGCACTCTCTAACCGCTCCTCCTGCTCTCTCTCTCGTGGTTTCCACCTCCCCTTCTTCTTCTTCTTCCTCTTGGCCCTTTTATAACTCTCTCTCTGTCAGGTGGGGCCATTTCCCTTTTTCCCTCTAACCGCGCGGTTTCTTCCCGTCCACCCGCTCCTTGTCTACTCGCTACGGTCTCCTTGTCTACTCGCCTTGCCGCCTAGTTCTCTCCTTTTCGTTGCGTGCTTCTTCTACCCGCCTTCTCGCTGCTCTTCTCTCTTCTCGCCGCAACTTCTCTTAGTCGTCGCGGCTTCCCTAACCGCTGCGGGCTCCGCATCTTGGTCGCGACATCTTGGCATGCCCCTTTACCGGTCCTCCAGAAGGCTCTACCAGATGTATCTCTTCCTCCTTTTCAGTGCGAATCTTGTATTTCGGCAAACAACCCCATTCATCTTTTGCATCACATTGTATTCGGAGCCCTGCTCATTTCATTTTAGTACACTCCGATATTTGGGGTCCGTACAAAATCACTATCTGATGTAGGGTAGGCTGTGTAGTGGTGTCCTAAGACGTCTGCTAGTGCCGTGAGGGGGGGTGGACTCACCCTAAGCAATGTCTATATGCCGACACAAGATGATCAAGCGCGCTAATCAAGATAAGCAACAAAACATTAAACTAAACATGACATTTATTCATTAGGCGGCAGAGCAATTTCTTTAGGCGTAGGCAAAACACTCCTTCGCACGGAGGCTTAAAATTAGCGCGCGGCGAATTAAGCGACCTGCAAGTAAGAGATCTTCACAGGCAAAATGATAACAAGCTGTAATTCCAATACGGCACAAACACCACATAGCATACAATATTTCACAACCAAATAACACATACAAATCCCAAAGGAAATAACAAAATTCTGAATTAAAAGTTAGGACTGCAGGAAATCGGTGTAGATCTGAAATTTCGGAGGCTAGGAGGGACTTTCGGGTGGTGGCGAGACTAGATCGGGCAAGGGGGAAGGTGGATCCACGTGGGGAGATGAAGGGGCTGCTGTTTGAGGGGAGGAGGGGGCTGTTTTTGGTGGCCGGGCTGGTTCCGGCGGGATCCAACCCGATCTGGACAGATCTGGTCGGATCTGTCCAGATCCGGTGAGGGTGGATCGCGGGGCTGGTGGGGCTGGGTAATGGGCATCCAGGGAGGGGGAAATAAGGGCTGTGGTAGGGGGGGTTTTGGCGGTGTGCTGGGAGGTGGAGAGGGCTCAGGCAGCCCCCGATTTTGGGCGGGATTGGGGGTTCAGTCGGCCCAAATCTGGGCGGACAGATGGGGGGATGGCGGGTTGGACGGGGGGAGAGGGAGTGGGGATTCGGTCGGCCGAATCTGGGCGGAAAACGGGGGGGGGGGGGTGGCTGGTGGCTGGACGGGGAAGAGGAAGAGGGGGAGAAAGCAAGGGAACTTACCCGAGGCGTCGGCACCAAGGGCTCCACGGCGTCGGCACCGCGGAAGGACCACCGGAAGTAGGGAAGATGATCTCTCCAACTTCAGCAATAATATTCGTGCAGGCCTAACACTTCTATTTATAGGAGAATGGAATTAGGGCAACCGGAATCGACGGCTATGATTGGCCGGCGGTTCCGATCCCATAAGTACATGAAATAAAATCCAAAATATAAAATGTCATATATGAAACTGAGTCGAAACGACGAGCCGGACACATCCGCGGTGGCGGATCGCCGGTCCGATCAAGCCCGTCGACGCGAATATACGAAGGTGGGGCCCGCCTTGCGCCGAGATGCGCCCAATGGTCCCCCATCAACTCCCCCCGACTGAAAAGCCTTCATCTCCGATGAATGGAGACGATCGTACTGTAGTCGAAGTCCGGGTGCGAGTTGATCAAGCTCAGCAGCAGCAATCCAAGTATCGTCAGAAGAAGAACGTCCAAACCAGCGAACCAAGTAGCGACACACGAGTCCATCCGTAGAGGGGACGAACTCATGCGCAATGATCTCCGTAACCTGCTCGACCCTCAGCTCTCGGGAAAAGTGGTCCGGTGGTGGAGATGGTGCACTCGGTGAAGCCAATGGTGGTGAACTCCTGGGGAAGTGGGAAGCAAGGGGAGGCCGGGTGGTGGTGGAAGCTCGGGAGGGCCGCCAAGGTAGGGATCAGGGTACTCGTGAGGTGGGAAGTAGGGTGTCAGGTCCTCAATATTAAACACAGGGTGGATACCCATGCTCGTAGGAATGTCCAGCTCGTAGGCATTCAACCCGATCCGCCTCAAAACAGTATAGGGCCCAATTCGCCTGGCGCTTAATTTCTTAGCAGGCCCCTGAGGGAGCCGCTCCGCACGAACTCGCACCATCACCTGTTCACCAACCAGAAAATGTTTTTCCCGCCTATGTCTGTCTGCCTGTGCTTTATAATGGTCGTTGCTCAAATTGATTTTACGCCCGATAGACTCATGCAACTCATGCAAATGACGTGTGAAGGACTCAGCAGACTCACTAGGACGTGACTCAGTCGGGACGGGTATAAGATCAATAGGCTTCCTAGGGTCATAACCTGATACTATCTGAAACGGACTCAGACCAGTCGACCTATTGATGGAACTATTGTATGCAAACTCCGCTATAGGGAGCACCGAGTCCCAACTAGATGCGTGCTCTCCAACTAGACATCTCAGCAGGATACCTAAACTTCTATTCACCACCTCAGTTTGACCGTCCGTCTGAGGGTGGTATGCGGACGAGAACTTAAGAGTAGTTCCTGTTTTCCGCCTCAACGTCTTCCAAAAATAACTAACGAACCGCACGTCCCGATCGGACACGATGGACTTTGGGAGACCGTGTAATCTAAAGACCTCGCTCATAAATAAGGCCGCGACGCGGGGGGCATCGGCGGTCTTGCTACATGCAATAAAGTGCGCCATCTTAGAGAACCGGTCGACCACAACAAAGATAGAATCGTGTTTCCGCAGGGTGCGCGGAAGTCCCGGCACGAAGTCCATACTAATGTCCTCCCAAGGACGGTGGGGAACGGGTAAAGGAGTGTATAAGCCCGTGTTCTGCTTCGTTCCCTTGGCCGTTTGGCATACACGACAATGTCGGACAATACGAGCCACATCTTTCTTTAGACTCGGCCAATAGAAACGATCCTCTGCCAGAGCAATCGACTTATCCCGCCCAAAATGACCGGCGGCACCCCCGGCGTCAACTCCCAAACTAAATAATCGCGATACGAGGTGTTGAGCACGCACAAACGGGAGCCCCGAAATAAATAACCGTCAATGATCTGAAACCCCTCAACAGGATCAGGAGGGTCCCTCGACAACGCAGTGTAGGCCTCAGCGAAATCAGGACAAGTAGGGTAGTCTATGATCAACCTCTCGAAACCATCCACCTGGGCCCGCAGTGTGTGAAATAGAGAGACTCGACGACTGAGTGCGTTGGTGGGCTTGTTCTCAACACCAGCGCGATGCTTGAGAACGTAGTGGAAATCCTGTAAATACTCTACCCACTTCGCGTGGCGGTGACTCAGCTTCTTCTGAGAGTTGAGGTAGCGTAGGGCCTGGTGATCCGAATACAACACAAACTCCCGGGGGAGGAGGTAGTGTCTCCAATATCTCAGTGACTGGACGATAACATAAAATTCTCGATCGTAGGTCGAGTATTTTTGCTTGGCCTCGTTCAGTTTCTCACTAAAGTAAGAAACTGGGTGTCCCTCTTGACTCAACACTCCTCCTATACCCACACCCGATGCATCGCACGCGACCTCGAAGGCCCTACTAAAATCGGGGAGTCGCAGAACGGGGGCGGACGTCAGCTTGTCCTTAATCTCTTCAAATGCTCGAGTGGCCGCGGCGGTCCACTGGAAATCTCCCTTACGCAGGCAACTAGTAAATGGGGCCATGATTGAGCTAAAACCCCTAACAAATCTCCTATAAAAGGTAGCCAGTCCATGAAAGCTACGGGCCTCATGAATGGTCGACGGTACGGGCCACTCACGGATGGACTGGACCTTCTCAGGGTCAACTGACACGCCTGAGGAGGAGATAATAAATCCCAAGAAGTGGACGGACTCCGATAGGAAGGAGCACTTCTTCAGATTGATAAACAGCTTCTCCTTTCGGAGAATATCGAATAGGAGCCTCAAGTGCTCAAGGTGATCAGGTTCAGTGTGGCTATAGATCAGAATGTCGTCAAAATAAACGACTAGGAATTTGCCCATATAGGACCGCAGAACCTGGGTCATGACTCGCATAAATGTACTCGGGGCGTTCGAAAGCCCAAATGGCATGACCAACCACTCATACAAACCGTCTTTCGTCTTGAACGCCGTCTTCCACTCGTCTCCCTCTCGGACCCTAATCTGGTGGTACCCGCTTCGGAGATCGATCTTCGAGAAGATCTGAGCTCCGGACATCGTGTCTAATAGGTCATCTAGACGAGGGATCGGGAAACGATACTTCACAGTAATCTTTTTGATAGCTCTACTATCAATGCACATGTGCCAACTCCCGTCCTTCTTAGGGGTAAGAAGGGCGGGGACGGCACACGGACTCAAGCTCTCGCGGATAAACTGCTTCCGAAGAAGCTCATCAACCTGCCTCTTGAGCTCAGCGTGCTCAACGGGATTCATGCGATAATGTGACAGATTGGGGAGCGAGGCTCCCGGGACTAAGTCTATATCGTGCTGGATGTCCCGCAGAGGGGGTAACTCATCAGGGAGCTCCTCTGGCATAATGTCCGCAAACTCATCTAGTAACGGTCGCACGGCAGGGGAAACCTCAGGTGTAGGGCAATCAGAAGCCATAGTGGCTGCCACTACATACATGATACCAGCATCAGTACTATCTCTCAGAAACTCACTACGCCTCAGGATATGCACGGGTCTCGAAGTAATCGTGCTAGTGGACGGATCGACCCGGCCCTTAGGCCTCTCTCTGGGCTGGGTGGGGGATAAAGTGATCTTCGGCCCCTTATCATAGAAGACACACGTGTTCGATCAACCGAAGCACGTGACATCGCGATCAAATAACCAAGGGCGGCCCAGCAGGACGTGGGCGACATCCATAGGGATGACATCGCACCAAACTCGGTCCTCAAAAGATGCTATGGTGATCGGAACGAGACAGCGCTGGGTAACCTGGATCGCGGTCTTGTCGACCCAGACGACACGATAGGGGTGGGGGTGAGGCTCCGCCTTCACCTGCATGCGGTCTAGACCCTTCTGGGCCACAATATTCACACAGCTCCCACTATCGATAGCTAATTTGCAGGGACCGCCTGCACTCGGGAAATATGTGTAGAAAATG
Organism: Platanthera zijinensis; assembly: GCA_039513925.1. NCBI lineage: Eukaryota > Viridiplantae > Streptophyta > Magnoliopsida > Asparagales > Orchidaceae > Platanthera > Platanthera zijinensis. The sequence continues at coordinate 169,855,936 of CM077095.1, forward strand.
GTAGTGCGGCACCAATCCTCATCGGCTCGTGGGGTATGCAGAAAGCGCCTGACCACTCCCACCTCTAACGACCGCTCAGCGTCGCTCTCCCAGCCCTCCTCAACGGTGGCAGTGACCTCCTCAGTAATCTCCACATCTCCCTCCAAATCGGGCTCCTCATCCTCAATCAACAGACTACGTGTGGGGCAGTGGGCCGCCACGTGTCCTCTACCTCCGCACCTAAAACATTGTATACCCCCAGGCCTCTGGCCCTCGGTAGCGACAGCCTTCCCCTTCAAGTCAGGAGTGACTCGGGGGGATGAGGTGGCTGCAGCAGTCTGGGCGGGAGCGGGCTTCCTAAACGTTGACGAATCCGTCCGGGAAGGAAACTGCTTCGTACTAGGGGCACGGAGGTACTGCTCATACTCTAGAGCGAGCTGGAATATCGGATCTACAGTCTCCAAGCGATGGGGAATCAGCTCTCTCCGGAAATCCGAGCGGAGGCCAGCCTTGAATCGAGAGGCGGTGGCAATAGGCTCCTCCGAAATATCGCTCCTAACAACTAGCTCGTCGAATCGAGCCATATACTCAACTACGGAAAGCGACCCCTGACGTAAGCTCTGCAGCTGATCAAGTAGCTGGTCACGGTAGGAGGCAGGGAGGTATTTATCCCTAAGCCTCTCCTTCATGTCATCCCATCTGGTGATGGGGTAGTAACCGTCACGCTCTAGGGCTCGCTCAACACTAATCCAATACACCTTAGCCTGTCCGATTAATTTCATCTTGGCGAACCGGACACAACGATCATCACTCATATCGTACCAATCAAAATAATGATCCATGTCCAGGAGCCAATCACTAAAGGCCTTTGGATCCAGGCGACCATCGAATGTCGGGGCATCGAGGCGAATCCTACGGGTGATGTCAAAGCCGCGATCACCTCTCCGCGGGTCAGGATACTCATCAGGATCGTCGTCCCGGTCATAGTCGTGCCGAGCGGGCAGGGGTCCGCGCTCACGTCGACCCGACGGGTAATACTCGTCTCGACGATGGTCACGGCGACCGTGTGGAGGGACATGGTCCCTCGGGCCAGGATGACGTGGCATGCGGTAATCTTCCCGCGGGGGCGGGGGTCGGCCACGTGCTGGCTCAGGATTCCGCCATGCAGGTGGGGTGGGGACTCTCACGGGGACCTCACGGTGGTAGCGGTCTGCCGGTGGCGGATCATCTCTGACCCGCTGCCCGCGACGGGGAGAGTCTCCCGGGTCACCCGCGATCTCATCGTCATGAAGGGAGGGAGTATCTCTAGCGTGCTCTATCAGATCTAGGCGACGAGTCACCGCGGCGATATCGTGACGCACATTCTCGAACTGGGTACCCATTGCGTCAAAACGTTCTAGAATAAGACGCTGGAAGTCTGTGGTAGCGGTGCTCGAATTCGTGCCCGCTGCCCGGTTATTGGTGGCTGGAGGATCTACCATGCTTCTTAATGTCCTACCACTACGGAGCATGCACAATGGCCCAACCTTGGGCTCTGATACCAACTGATGTAGGGTAGGCTGTGTAGTGGTGTCCTAAGACGCCCGCTAGTGCCGTGAGGGGGGGTGGACTCACCCTAAGCAATGTCTATATGCCGACACAAGATGATCAAGCATGCTAATCAAGATAAGCAACAAAACATTAAACTAAACATGACATTTATTCATTAGGCGGCAGAGCAATTTCTTTAGGCGTAGGCAAAACACTCCTTCACACGGAGGCTTAAAATTAGCGCGCTGCCAATTAAGCGACCTGCAAGTTAGAGATCTTCACAGGCAAAATGATAACAAGCTGTAATTCCAATACGGCACAAACACCACAGAGCATACAATATTTCACAACCAAATAACACATACAAATCCCAAAGGAAATAACAAAATTCTGAATTAAAAGTTAGGACTGCAGGAAATCGGTGTAGATCTGAAATTTCGGAGGCTAGGAGGGACTTCCGGGTGGTGGCGAGACTAGATCGGGCAAGGGGGAAGGTGGATCCACGTGGGGAGATGAAGGGGCTGCTGTTTGAGGGGAGGAGGGGGCTGTTTTTGGTGGCCGGGCTGGTTCCGGCGGGATCCAACCCGATCTGGACAGATCTGGTCGGATCTGTCCAGATCCGGTGAGGGTGGATCGCGGGGCTGGTGGGGCTGGGTAATGGGCAGCCAGGGAGGGGGAAATAAGGGCTGTGGTAGGGGGGGTTTTGGCAGTGTGCTGGGCGGTGGAGAGGGCTCAGGCAGCCCCCGATTTTGGGCGGGATTGGGGGTTCAGTCGGCCCAAATCTGGGCGGACAGATGGGGGGGCTGGCGGGTTGGACGGGGGGAGAGGGAGTGGGGATTCGGTCGACCGAATCTGGGCGGAAAACGGGGGGGGGGGGGTGGCTGGTGGCTGGACGGGGAAGAGGAAGAGGGGGAGAAAGCAAGGGAACTTACCCGAGGCGTCGGCACCAAGGGCTCCACGGCGTCGGCACCGCGGAAGGACCACCGGAAGTAGGGAAGATGATCTCTCCAACTTCAGCAATAATATTCCTGCAGCCCTAACACTTCTATTTATAGGAGAATGGAATTAGGGCAACCGGAATCGACGGCTATGATTGGCCGGCGGTTCCGATCCCATAAGTACATGAAATAAAATCCAAAATATAAAATGTCATATATGAAACTGAGTCGAAACGACGAGCCGGACACATCCGCGGTGGCGGATCGCCGGTCCGATCAAGCCCGTCGACGCGAATATACGAAGGTGGGGCCCGCCTTGCGCCGAGATGCGCCCGATGGTCCCCCATCACTATCATTTCTGGGTATCGCTATTTTTTAACTTTTATTGATGATTATTCACGAATGGCGTAGCTATATTTCCTTCGTGATCGCTCCGAGCTTCCCCGTGTCTTTCGGACATTCCTCCTTGAGACCCGCACGCAATTCTCCGCGAACATCAAAACTCTTCGCACAGATAATGCTCGCGAATACACTAGCCACGAATTTGCGAATCTATACTCTGAATTTTGGGTCATTCATCAAACATCGTGTGCCTATAACCCCCAACAAAACGAAGTTGCGGAACGTAAGAATCGACATCTGCTTGATGTCGCTCGCTCTCTCATGCTTCACACGCAGGTCCCCAAAGCTTATTGGGACTTTGCGCTTTCAACGACGTACTATCTGATTAACTGTCTCCCTTCCCCCATACTTCACAATGTCACTCCGTTCAGCGTCTTGTTCCCCTCTACTCCTGCATTCCCTCTTACACCCCGCATCTTTGGTTGTACTTGCTACGTTCACATTCTTGGTCCATCCGCGGACAAGTTGGATCCTCGGGCGGCCAAACACATCTTCGTTGGCTATTCACGAACTCAGAAAGACTACGTGTGCTGTTCTCCTGTTACCCGCAAGGTGACTGTTTCTGCTGATGTTACCTTTCAGGAGGATCTTCCTTTCTTCTCCGCCCTATATCCAACTCCTCTTTCCACGCCACCTCCATCATCACCCGTCCTACGACCTGTCATTCCCGTTACCACTCCTCCACCAAAAATTCCTGACCGGGCTCCCACTCTTCCCAAGCCGCCTCTTATACACGTCTACACTAGTCGCCACCCTGGCTCCGTTGCCCCAATGCAGTCGGCTTCGACCTTTGACGCTCTGCGTCCTGCTGCTCTGGCGCCAGAATCAACCGATCATCTCATGACAAACTATGTCTCCTTACATCGCCTATCCCCTCAACTTCAAAAATTTGCCACTTCATTATCCTCGATTTTTGTACCTAACTTTGTGCAGGAGGCTCTCCAACATCCTAGCTGGCGGGTGACCATGGAAGAAGAAATGACTGCTATCTGGGCTAACCAGACATGGAACCTGGTACCTCTCCCTATCGTCCAGACACCAGTTGAGTGTAAATGGGTCTTTGTCATCAAACATGCTCATGATGGTACAATTGACCGTCTGAAAGCCCGCCTGGTGGCTTGTGGTTTCACCCAACAACAAGGTCTCGATTATGAGGAAACATTCTCTCCAGTAGTCAAGCTCAACACCGTCCGTGTCCTCCTCTCTCTGGCTGTGCATTGCCACTAGCCCTTACATCAGCTGAATATCAAGAATGCGTTTCTGAATGACGATCTACAGGAAACGGTCTACAAGCGGCAACCTCCCGGGTTTGAGACCACGGGGGCGTCCCGAGTTTGTCATCTTAAGAAGTCCATCTATGGTCTCAAACAATCCCCCCGTGCATGGTTTGACAGGTTGAGTAAGGCAGTTCAGGAAGTCGGTTTTATTCGGAGCTCAGCAGACATCTCCCTATTCACTCAGCATCGGGCAACTGGAATGGTTCTTCTGTTCGTATATGTTGATGACATCTTAATCACTGGAGAAGATTCAAAGGGAATTCAAGCGGTCAAACAACACCTTAGCTCCGTCTTTCAAACAAAAGATCTGGCGTACCTTCGATACTTTCTTGGTCTTGAGGTGGCGAGACATCCGGATGGACTTGTCCTCTCCCAACGGAAGTACTGCCTTGATCTTCTTCAAGATGCTGGCTACTCTGGATACAAGCCGACTGCTACTCCAATGGATGCAAATCATAAGCTGTGTGCACATGTTTCCGATAAAGATCTTCCTCTCCAAAATCCTGAATATTATCGACGACTTGTTGGAAAATTGATCTACCTAACGGTCACAAGACCAGATATATCCTTTACGGTTGGGGTGATCAGCCGGTTTATGCATGCCCCTCGAATATCTCATCTTCAAGCCGTCGAACGCATCCTAAGATATCTTAAAACAGCTCCGGGTCAAGGGCTGGTATACAAAACCGCATCTTCTACTCCAACGTTGGTTGCATACTCTGATGCAGACTATGCTTGTTCCTTGGATGATCGGCTGTCAACCAGTGATTTTTGTACCTATTTTGGAGGTCATCTGGTTACCTGCGGAGTAAGAAACAAGTCGTAGTTGCTCGATCCTCAGCTGAAGCAGAATACCGATCGATGACATCGGTTGTCTCTGAGCTCACGTGGCTTAAAAGTCTCCTCGTCAATCTAGGAGTGAAACTTCCCTCACCAGCCATCCTGTTTTGTGACAGCCAAGCGACAATACACATAGCAAAGAATCCGGTTTTCCATGAAAGAACGAAACATATTGAAGTGGACTGTCACTTTATCCGGGAGAAAGTTCAAATGAAGAAGATAGAATTGAAGCATGTTCCGGGTACTGAACAAGTCGCTGATATCCTCACAAAGGCCCTACCGAGTACCCTATTTTATCAGTTCCTATCCAAGCTGGGTGCCTATGACTTGCACGCTCAGCTTGCGGGGGAGTGTTGGAAAATCCCATGTATAGAGATCCATGATGGAGCCCATTTGTTTGTTTCTTCTTCTTTCCTCTTTAGTCCCACATCATGTATAGGGATCTCTTCTCTCTTTCTCCCTCCTATAAATGTGTATTCATACCTTGTATTTGATAATTGAAAAAGTATATACAAGTTTGAGGTTTTATCCACAATCAACATTTTCTTCAATGTGATTTTTATTCTACAAGATCATGATTTTTGCGATACCTCTGGTATATCCTGTGTTGGATGGCGTGTGTGAGCAGGGAGACCTATGATACCAAAATTTACTGTCCTCTTGGATGAAGAAGAATAGTCATGAAGCCTTACCACGATTGCCTTAGCAGAGAGCTCGTCGGGACCATGAGGGTGGGCAAGAGAGCTTCTGCACCTTGTGATGCGTAGATTAATTTCTTACTGTCTTCATTCACCGCAAAGGATTAATGAAGTACAAGTCAACTATCATATGAACCAAAAAGTGCAAGAAGGTTTGTATTGCTGTACATAAAGATTAATCTGGACCATGAGATTGGGCAGGAGAGCTTATAAACCTAACACGGGCTAATCACTTTCTTTTCTCCATTCCATACAAAGACTGATGCGGAGCAGAGACGAGGACGCGGTTTGGGCCCGTTCGGGGCTGATTTGACAACTTTCCATATTTGGCGCGCCCGGATCGACGATCGGACTCCGCGATTGCGTCCGGAACGTCGCCGCGAGTCAAAACGCTATATTACTTTATATTTTTGAGTTTATTTTGATGTATTTTAAAGGGCTAACCCATCGGCCAATCATAGCCGTTGATGGGGATGCCCTAGTTTGTGTTTTCTTATAAATAGGATGCTAGGGGGCTGATTTGAGGCCATTGTTGAATTTGGAGAAAAGCTTTCCCGGATTCCAGCGATCCCTCCTCGGTGCCGACGCCGTGGAACCCTAGGTGACAACTCCTAGGCCGCCAAACTTCTCCCCAAGGTAACCCCTACCCCCACCATCATTTTCCCCCTCTCCTTCATTTTCAACCACCCAAAACCGCTGCAGCCCACCTTTCCAACCCGTTGAAAACCATTCCCTGTTCAGGAACTGTTCATTAATTAAAATCACTGTTCATTCCACAATTTTAAATTTCCATGTGCCTTCCGCCTCCCCTCCCAGCTACAGAACCAGCCGACCACTGCTTCCGTTCAGCCAACCGTACGCCCCACCTCCCTTCCCACCGCCCGGAACTCTCCATAAATCCTAACCGGCCACTCCTTTCCCTTTTCCTTCGTGGATCCACTTCCCACCTCCCCGAAAACCCTAGATCTATTTTGATCTAGTGTTACCACCTTCCGATCTGTTATTTCCACCGCACAAGCCTTCCATTTTGTCCGGATCCGTTCCCAAATTGCGGATCTACTCACCCCCGGTCCGGATCTACTCATTTTGGCTGGGTCCGCCGTTTTACCATCCGTTACCGCCACTTTTCGCCGAAGGCAGCCACCGTCATCGCCGCCTCGCCATCGGTTCCACTCCCGGTCGCCGATCTACACATCCGGCCCTCCAAATCTTCAGTGTCTCGGTTCATCTCTCTACGTTGTGAGCATTTGTGGTATTGTATTCAGTGACTTGCCACTTTCATTTGGTGTTTTATTATATTGTGCTGAGATTATTGTTGGCTAGAAATTAGTTCTTTTATGCTAACAATTGCAGGAGGAATTATTCGTCGCGCGCTTGCTTAGGCCCTCCGAGCGGAGGAAGCCGTTGCCAAATTGCTAAAAAAATAATTATTTGTCTCCTTATTTTAATTATCTGCGTGGTAATCTTAATTTCATTGCTTATAAAAATTGTTGCAGTTATCCGACAGTCACATTGCATTTAGCGCTGCATTAGCGTGTTCCCCTGCACGTGCACGTAGAGTCCTAGCTTCCGAGCACCACTAGCCTACCCCTACATCAAAGACCCGACTAAATACATTTCCCATATAAAGCACAAAATTGCAGAAATGTTAAACAAAAAAATACATTAAAATAGCAAAAAAATGGATATGCATTCATGTAACAAAATTGTCTTTAAATTTTCCTAAAAATGTATTGAACTACGGAGTACATGAGAATTCCGGAATATTAGCATGCCAGTTAGGAACCGTACTTAAAAGCTTAATGCTATGAATGCATTCTTCTTTTCCTTGACCACTAGCCTGTTGACTCTGAAATTTTAGCTTATCTATATGTAACAAAAGTGGTTATTCGAATAATTTTATGAAGTTTATGCTTACAAAGTTCATAAATGATTTATAGGATGACTCTGCTTCTAGGACCTCCAGGCTCAGGGAGGACAACGCTCCTGCGGGCTCTTGCTGGAAGGCTTGATAAAGAGCTAAGGGTGAGTTTTTAAAGTTTTATGTGAATGAATGAAGTGTTGATTTTTTGTATTCAGTCTGCTTAAACGATTATATATTTATATCTATATTAAATGAGAAAAATATATTTTGGTAAAACATTGATCTTTTTGATTTTATCATCCTTTCGTTCATCCTCAAATTTTTTTTAAAAGTGAGGTTCAATTTATGCATTCTGTTATCTTTGTAAATTAAGTGAAACTCGCGAATATGCCCGCCTTCTCTTTCATTTTTGTTAAGCTTTGTATTTGATGAGAAAAATTTCACGGGGCGAAGAGCAGGGTGTATTGTTGCCGTTGGGCATGTCCGCACGGGTGAACCCCGTGCACGACTGCACACAAGCTAGCAAAATGCATATACCTTGTTTTACAATGAGCCGTCTGCCTGGCAATAATAGCATCCCTGCTTTTTGTCGTCGGCGTTCCCCGTGCCCCTTAGCTTCCCTTGTGAAAAGTTTGTCTCGTGGTATGCCAAACGGAGGATGACGAAGTTCTGGAGTACTGCCATTACCGGGATATGCGGGAGACCACAAAATACTGGAATGTAACTGTTGGAATTAGGTAATTGGAATTATAATTGAAAACACACTAAACCCCCTCTTATATATAGAGGGGATAATACAAGGCTAAACGCACACCAAAAAACAATAAAACTCAACATAAATTCTAACACTCCCCCTCAAGTTGGGCATGTTATATTTCTCATGCCCAACTTGTCAATCAAGCCATAGTGAAGATTTGCCCCAAGACTCTTTGTAAGAATATCTGCAAGTTGGCCCTCTGAGGGAACAAAGGGAATACATATGATCTTCTTCTCAATGTGTTCCTTAATGAAATGTCTGTCCACCTCAATGTGCTTTGTCCGATCATGCTGAACAGGATTGTTGGCAATGCTAATGACAGCCTTGTTGTCGCAGTACAGTCGAATAGGTGCAGTTTCACTCAACCCCAGATCACTCATGAGGGAGCGCAACCAGAGTCCTTCACAAATGCCATGTGCCATGACACGAAATTCTGCTTCAGCACTAGACCTGGAGACGACTTGTTGCTTCTTGCTTCTCCAAGTGACAAGATTCCCCCCAATAAACGAACAATACCCAGACGTGGATCGTCTATCTTCAACACTTCCTGCCCAGTCAACATCAGTATAAACTTCGATCTTCAGGTCAGAATTGGAGGTGAAAAGGATTCCTCTTCCAGGTGAAGTTTTCAAGTATCTCAAGATCCGATGGGCATCATCGAGATGTCTGGCCCTTGGAGAGTGCATGTATTAACTCACAACTCCAATGGCGTAAGCAATGTACGGTCGAGTATGAGACAAGTAGATCAATCTCCCTACAAGTCTTTGATAACCTTCAACATCTTCTATAAGATCGCCATCATTTTTCCCAAGATTGTGGTTAACCTCCATGGGAGTGTCAGCAGGTCTACACCCACTCAGACTCGTTTGTTCTAAGAGATCAAGAATGTACTTCCGTTGAGAGATGTGAATGCCGTTCTTAGATCTGGCAACTTCAATACCCAAAAAATACTTCAGTTTGCCAAGATCTTTCACCTCAAATTCTTGTGCCAAGTGTTTCTTTAAGGCTTTTACTTCATCAATGTCATCCCCTGTAATAACGATGTCATCCACATAGACTATTAAAATTGTTATCATGTTGGCCCTTTTTTTGATAAACAGAGTATGATCAGCATGACTTTGTTTGTACCCCAGGGAGACCATAGCACTATGGAACCGTCCAAACCACGCCCTTGGGGATTGCTTCAGGCCGTAGATAGCTTTCTTCAATTTGCAAACTTTTCCATCTGAACCCTGAGAGATAAAACCAGGTGGAAGGGACATATACACTTCTTCTTCCAAATTGCCATGAAGAAAGGCATTTTTAACATCCAATTGGATGAGATCCCAACCCTTGCATGCAGCACATGACAGCAGGACTCGAATAGAATTCATTTTTGCCACGGAGCAAAGGTTTCTTGATAGTCAATGCCAAGAGTTTGAGTATACCCTCTCGCCACTAATCTTGCCTTGAAACGTTCCACTATGCCTTTGGAATTTTGTTTGACCGCAAAGACCCACTTGCAACCAACTGTTTTCTTCCCATGTGGAAGTGTAGTTAAATCCCAAGTATTATTCTTCTCCAAAGCTGTCATTTCTTCTACCATTGCCCTTTTCCAATCAGGATGTTCAAGTGCCTCCTGCCAGGTAGATGGAATAGAGACCGAAGCAAGGGACGACACAAACCCTTTATAAGAGGGAGTCAGCGCATCATAGGAAACATATTGAGATATAGGGTGTTGAGTACTCAATCGGATACCTTCATGGAGGGAGAGATCTTCTGACAGAGTTGGCATAGGGTCTGGGAGCATGGGATTAGCCGTTGTGTTCTGACCTTTACGCTGTCGGGTGTAAACCTGTAAGGGACGAGTAGGCGGAGGAGAAGAGATAACGGGAGGAATCGGAAGGGAGAAGGTAGGAGAACTCACGGGTGGAATTGGAAGGGAGAAGGTAGGAGAACTCACTTCAACAGCAGACTCCCCCTGAAGTGAGGGAGCATAATAAGGAGTAGAATCACGAAAAGTAACGTCAGCAGATACGAGTGTCCGACGAGTAGGAGGGTGATAACATTTATACCCCTTTTGAGTAGGGGAATAACCAATGAAGACACACTTGAGGGCGCGGGGGTCGAGTTTAGACCTCCCAGGAGAGGGAATGTGGACAAAGCACGTACTTCCAAATATGCGAGGAGGAAGAGAGGAGGTCGGAGAAACTCCTAAGGTGGTGAGAGGAGTTTGGTTACCAAGGACAGGAGAGGGAAAACGATTAATGAGATAAGCAGCGGTAAGGACATCATCCCCCCAATAGAACTTGGGGAGATGCATAGTAAGCAAGAGGTACCTGGTAACATCCAACAAGTGATGGTTCTTTCGCTCGGCTACCCCATTCTGTGACGGGGAATGAGCACAGGAAGTTTGATGAATAATGCCATGAGTGGTAATGTAGTGGTCAAAGGTAGAGTTGATATACTCTCTACCATTGTCACTGCGTAAGATTTTTATGGATGCAGAGAACTGAGTAGAAACCATCTTATGGAAGCGTTGAAAAATAGAAAAAGCTTCAACCTTATGTTTCATGAGATAAACCCATGTCGTTCGAGAAAAACAATCAATAAAGGAAATAAACCAGTGACATCCAGAAATAGAGCCAGTCGAGCAAGGCCCCCACACATCAGTATGAACAATATGAAAAGGAATAGTACTAGGTAAAGAAACATGATGAACAGAGAGACGATGATGTTTTGCAACGTCACATACATCACACACAAAATTTTTAAAACAACTAGAGGGAAAAGTAGATAAAAGACGCTGCATAGTGGAAACAGAAGGATGGCCAAGACGCCGATGCCAGGCGAGCAGCTGGGATGACTGGGTGGCATGAATAGCGTGCGGAGAGGTGGACCTGTTGGAGGGGTCAAACACATACAAGCCATCCTGCAAGCTACCAGACCCAATTGCCTTCCATGTCTTCAGATCCTGAAAAACACAATAAGTAGGAAAAAAGGTGACTGAGCATTGAAGGGAAGTAGTCAACTGACTAACAGAAAGTAAACTGCGGGTGAAGTTTGGAACATGGAGGACAGAAGATAAAGTGAGAGATGAACACGGTATGGACCCTTTCCCAGCAATGGAGGAAAAAGATCCATCAGCAATACTCACTTTATCTCGACCAGAGAGAGGGGAATAAGACACAAAACCTGAAGCCGATCCAGTCATATGATCAGTAGCTCCGGAGTCAATAATCTAATGGGGAGAGGAACCAGTTGTAGCAGAGTGAGCACCTGGGATACTTGAATGGGCAAGGGCAGATGAAGAAGAAGCAGTAACCGGCTCAGTAAGAAGGCCCTGCATCAAGCGGCGAAGAGTCTGCATCTCATCAGCAGAAAAAGAGGACATAGTTGCAGGAGGAGGTCCAAGAAGACCCGGAGGGCTGCTCTCAGGAATCTCGGTCAGATGGGCAGAATGAGGTGAACGACCAGAAGTGCGTTCACGACCACGTCCCCCACGGGAAGAAGAACCACCCCGAGAAGAAAATCCGGGAGGAGCCGTGCAAACTGTAACAGGTATCCCGGGTATGACGCGGCTTGCCACAATAATCGCACATGAGATGATCCTTATCCGTGACACGAGGCTTGAAGTCCCGAGAGGCCCTGCTACCAGTGGTTGTAGGATGAGCAACCAAAGCTGAACCCTCACGAGTGGTGGTCATGTTCCAGGACTGTCTACGATCAAACTCCTGCTGAATAATGCTAAAGACCTCAGGCAAGGAGGGAATGGGAACGCGGCCCAAAACCTGCACAGTAATTTGATCGAAGTCGCGGTGAAGCCCCTGGAGAAATTCGAACACCCTGTTGCGATCCTCACGAGCCCTTAATAGGAGGGCATCAGCATCACAGACCATTGCAAGAGACTCAAAATGGTCATACTCCTGGTAGAGTTGGGTAAACTCCAAATAGTAGGCAGAAGGAGGACGATCTCCCTGACGAAGATGGAACAACTGTCGGCGAAGATGGTAGATTTGTGCCGCATTCCCTTTGCGGGAGTAAGTAGATTCAGCCCGTTTCCAGATGTCTGCAGCAGTGTCGAGGAAGAGGTAATTCCGGGAAATGGACTCCTGCATGGAATTGATAAGCCAAGACATGACCAACGAGTTTTCAGAGTCCCATTGAGACCAGGTAGCAGAGGTACGAGCAGGCGCAGGAGTGTCGCCACTAACATAGCCAAAGAGACGCCGTCTCTTTAAGGCCAGAGTAATAGAACGGGACCAAGATAGGTAGTTGGTGTCATCCAGACGAATCGTAGTGAGCTGAGAGAAACTGTGATCGGAGCCAACCCGGGTAGATCCAGCAGGGGGCACAGAGGCACCGGAAGCACCCGAATCAACGTCTGACATGACACCAACGAATAAGAACGGTCCAAAGGAAGATAGGAACCTTAGGAAATCATAGATCTGAACTTCCGGGAGTAGAAGAACGACGGTAAAACAACGGAGAGAAAAAAGTAGATCTGAATCGCTGGAAAGATGAACCGGAAAAAACCCCAAAGAATCAAGGGTGATAATAAGGAGAGGAAAGCGAAACTATTCCCAGAATTTCGGCTCAATCGGACCATTGGAAGGTCACAAAAAAAATCCCGCCGGTTAATCCATAGCAAGACCGGCGGGTACAAACAGGAGAGGAGGCGGGAGAGAGAGGAGCGGAGGCGGGGAAGGCGAGAGAGAGAGAGAGAGGAGCGGAGGCGGGGAGGCGCTGCTAAGGACGCAGGCGAGCGGCGGCGGACAGAGCGCGAGCGGGTGCAGGACGCGAGCGAGCGGGCGAGCGGCGGACAGGCGAGGCGAGCGGGTGAGCGGACGAGCGGGCTAGGTTACGCCGTGCTCTGATACCATGTTGGAATTAGGTAATTAGAATTATAATTGAAAACACACTAAACCCTCTCTTATATAGAGAGGGGATAATACAAGGCTAAACGCACACCAAAAAACAATAAAACTCAACATAAATTCTAACAGTAACTATAAGCCCCACTTACCTAATGCATTTTTTAATTATTATATCAATTTATTTTATTATTTACAATGTTGAGGTTACAATTAGCCTTAGTCGATCCCTAACCACAATCTGTTTTTGACTATCCACAATCCTTTATTAAACCAACCCATATATTTAAAAAAAATTTATTCTTAAACAGATTTGTTAACCGCAAACAAAAATCCCTTTACTTCTTCTACTGCTTGATCTAGAAACACAACTAGTTTGAAATCTGGTAGGTACTTGGATCTATGTCCTTCTGATTATTCATTTTCTATGAGATAGAAGCGTGCACAAATACATTTTACAATGTTGACCATGAAAACAAGGCCAAACAAGCTCCATTGGCTGTTAAATTGCAATATGACAGATAAATGTGAATCAATTGGGTAAGAAAACTATTTGTTTGGAAGCCTTGAGAAGTAAAGTAAGGCGGCGTTTGATGGGGCGGATCCTGCGTGGTCGAGTGGATAGATCCGAGCAGTTGCGGTTGCTGCTTGTTTGGTGGGGTCGCGTCCGCGCAGTGGTAATCATTCCCCATAGCATTTTCACTGGAATCCAACAAAAATCTACCGTGGGGAGGCCACTAGATTCACTCAGCCTGGCTTCCACGAAGCTAAACTTGGCCTAAGTCTCCTTGGTGGCGCTAGTATGCTCTTATTTTTACTTTTAAAAGACTCCCTTGTTGTAGGTTTTGGGGATCTTAGTATACGCTTTGGGTTCTTCGTAATAGAAATCCCAAATGCACGGAACGCGACCACTATTACATCCAGACAGGTAAGCTCGAGTTAATAAAGAGAGAAAAATAAATGTGATTAAGGATCTCTGCGGGCTCCATTTCTCGAAATTCTCCTTAGTTCTTGCAAAAAATGCATTTTTTCCATAAGATCTCCGATTTTAGCAAATGATATGTCGATTTTAAGATATTTCAACATTCAGAGCCTAACTGCAGACTCTTTAACTGTTAGAGTGGAGAATAAAGAAGAGCGAGAGAGATCAAACAAAATAAGAAGAGCACACAAGCACAAGTGAGCAAGAGAGAAAGAACTCAAGAAATGTTTCTGAACTGGATGCCTTACAAATGAAGACTCCATGCCCTTTTATAGTCATCCAAGACCAATATTATATTTACAAGCTTATGTCTTCGCTGATCTCATTCTACTAATTATATCATCGCTGACATCATCATATCATTTACATCATTGATGACATCATTCTACAATATACATCATCGATGACATCATCCTTCAATTTACATCATCGATGACATCATTTAATTATTTACATCATTGCTTACATCATTATTCAGGTTCAAAAGATTTTGTATCACAAAATCAACATTCTCCTCTTTGATACAAAATTATCAAAGAATGATCTTTATCCATGTCCATCTGCACAGTCTTCTATTCGAATTAAGTTTAAACATAGTTTAAACTTTTCTAATGAAACGACCTTCGTAAATGCGTCTGCAGGATTTAACTTTGTGTCTATCTTAAAAAGTTGAATTTCTTTCTCCTCTTCAATTGCATTTAGAAACGAATGACGAACATCGATGTGTCTTGTTCGCTCATAGAAGGTCTGATTCTTCGCAAGACAGATGACACTCGAACTATCATAATTGATCTTCGAGATCTCCTGACTCAAACCCAAATCTGTAAGTAATCCTCTGAGCCATATAGCCTCCTTGACTACCTCCACTGCAACCATGTATTCGGCTTCAGTTGTCGACAAGACAATGACCGACTGAAGTGTCGATCTCCATGAAATTACGTCGGCGCCAAGTGTAAACACATATCCCGTTGTCGACCGTCTTTTGTCCAGATCACCTGCATAGTTAGCATCAACATAACCAGCTAAAATGCAATCTCTCACATTTTTTCCGCCATAAATCAAACCGGTACTAACAGTCCCCTTCAAGTATCGTAGGATCCATTTCACTGCTTGTCAATGTTCTTTTCCCGGGTTAGCCATGTAACGGCTCACTACTCCAACGCTTGAGCTAAATCTGGTCGAGTACATACCATAGCGTACATGAGACATCCAATTGCACTCGCATATGCCACGTGTGACATAGACTCCTTTTCAAAGTCTGATGCTGGCGATAACAAAGCTTAAAGTCTGAAGTGCGCTGTTAATGAAGTAGACACGGGCTTTGTCTTCTCCATGCCAAATCGAGCAAGAACTTTCTCGATGTATTTCTTTTGAGAGAGACACACTTCTCTCCATCTTCTATCCCTGATAATCTCCATACCGAGAATTTTCTTTGCAGCACCGAGATCTTTCATCTCAAATTCTCGGCTTAGTTGAAGTTTCAAAATCTTAACTTCTTTGTTTTTCGAAGCAATAAGCATGTCATCAACATTAAGAAGAAGATAAATCCAAGAACCATTAGCAAGTACCTTAAAATAAACACATTGATCTCGCAAACTCCTCTTGAATCCAATGGATGTCATGAATTGATGGAATCGCTTGTACCATTGTCTTGGATATTGCTTCAAGCAATAAAGTGATTTCTTTAGCTTACAAACATGCTCATCTTTGCCTTCAATAAAGAATCCTTCAGGTTAATGCATATAAATCTCCTCCTCGTGATCACCATGTAAGAATGCAGTCTTTACATCAAGCTGTTCCAACTCCATGTCATAGACTGCCACCATAGCTAATAGTATGCGAATGGATGCGTGTCGCACCACTGGAGAGAAGACTTCATTGAAGTCCACACCTTCCTTTTGCGCATAACCCTTTGCCACGAGTCTTGCTTTATATCGGACACCATCCTCTAGTGAAGAACCTTCCTTGACCTTGAAAACCCATTTGCATCCAATGACTTTCTTGTGTTTTGGTAAAGGAACTAACTCTCATGTGTCATTTTTATGAAGAGACTCAATCTCTTCCTCCATAGCAACTCTTCATTGCGGGAAGTTACTAGAATTTCTAGCATCTTCATAACTGGTAGGTTCTTCATTTTATACATTCAAAGCATACGCAGTTACATCCTCAAAACTATAGGTGAGCCAATCTCCATACCTCACTGGCGGACGTCTATCCCGTTGTGACCTATGAACTTCATATTCAGTTGAATGTGGCTCTAACTCCTCATGATGTACTAGTTCCTCCCGTCGTCCTGACTCCTCAATTTGTGTCCTTGACATCTCTTTTTTAATCTCATGAAGTGGAATCTCAGTCTCTACCTCAACATGTGGGACATGTGTCCTTTTAAATTGAATCTGCTTCTTCAGAATGACAGATTCATCAAATGTCACGTGTCGAGTGATCACAATATTTTTTGTTTCAGGACACCACAATCTATAGCCTTTGACGCCTTCAGCAAACCTGAGAAATATACATTTTCTTGCGCTTGGGTCAATTTTGCTATTTTTCTTAAGTGCATATGACGGACACCCAAATACTCGTAGCATTGAGTAATCAACAGCTTTCTGTGTCCATATCTCCTCAGGAGTCTTTGATCCAATCGTCGAAGATGACGACCTATTAATGAGATAGACAGAGGTATTTAGTGCCTCTGCCCAAAACTCCTTTGAAAGCCTTGCAGTGATCCTCAAACACCGCGTCTTCTCTAACAGCGTCCGATTCATTCGTTCCACAACTCCATTCGATTGTGGATCCCCAGGTGTTGTGTAGTGACGTACGATCCCTTCAGTTTTGCAGAACTCCTTGAATATATTAGAAGTGTATTCACGCCCATTATCAGACCTGACAACCTTTACATGTCGTCATGTCTGTTTTTCAACCATAGCTTTCCAGATTTTGAACTTCTCAAATACGTCAGATTTATTTTTCACGATCCCTTCAGTTTTGCACAACTCCTTGAATATATCAGAAGTGTATTCACCCCCATTATCAGACCTGACAACCTTTACATGTCATCATGTCTATTTTTCAACCATAGCTTTCCAGATTTTGAACTTCTCAAATACGTCAGATTTATTTTTAAAAAATAAACCCATAATTTTCTTGAGAAGTCGTCAATAAATGAGACAAAGTATTTAGCTCCTCCTCGAGAAGGAATATGTGCTGGCCCCCAAACATCGGTGTGAAAATAGTCTAGGATGCTTTTTGTGTTATGCATCCCAATACCAAACTTCACCTTATGTTGTTTCCCCAATACGCACTCTTCACAGAAGTCTAACTTCTCAAATTTTACACCGTCAATTAATTTTCTTTTATGAAGTACTTCTAGATTTCGTTCATTCATATGGCCAAGACGTAAGTGTCATAATCGTGACGAATTTAGATCGGAATCAGAAGATGTAAATGCAGACATACCGGTGATAGTGCGTCCTTGCAGTAGATATAGATTGCCAACCTTTCTTCCTTTCATCACGATCATTGAACCACGAAGAATCTTCATAGCACCAACATCAATCACTGTCTTACACCCGATCGTGTCTAAAACTCAAAGAGAGAGAAGATTTTTCTTCAAGTCCAGAATATGCCGGACATCCGTCAAAGTCCTTTCAACCCCATCATGCATTACAATCCGGATTTTTTCAATCACAATAATTTTGCATACAGTATCATTTCTCATAAATACTGAGCCTCTATCAAGGGAACGATATGTTGCAAAATAACTCTGATTTGGAGTCATATGATATGAGCAGCCGAAATCAATACCCAAGAATCTTGAATGTCAACTAATGCACATACCAAAAAAATGGAGCCATCACTGTCAGATGCTTCCTGCACAATGCTCGCAGAGTCTGGAGATTTCTTCATCTCTTTCTCTTTGAGTATGAGACAATCTTTCTTCCAATGCTCTTTCTTCTTGCAGTAGTTGCATTGATCTCCTTTGAGATTTCTCGACATTGATCTTGACTTTCCTCTATCGCTCTTCCAATCTCGCTTGTGCGATCGTCCTCTCATGAATAGTCCATCAACATGCCCATTTGATCTATCTGTTGACACCTTTCCGCGTAACTTCTCAGAGTGCAGACCCGCTTTAACGTCTTCGATAGAAAACGTGTCTCGGCTATATACCATACTATTCACGAATTGCCCAAATGATGGAGTAAGTGAGCACAAGAGGATCATCGCTTGATCCTCATCATCAATTTTCACATCGATGTTCTTCAAATTCATCACTATTTGGTTTAACTCATCTAACTGAGTTTTGATGGACGTACCTTCCTTTATGTTGAAAGTGTAGAGTCGTTGCTTTAAATACAACCGATTCGTAAGAGACTTCTTTGAATAGAGTGTCTCGAGCTTATTCCATAATTTTGCCGCAGTATCTTCTTCGGCGACTTCCCGAAGAACTTCATTAGCAAGAGAAAGTTGAATAGTACTATGAGCTTTCATTTCCAATTCTTCTTTTGTTTCCGTTTCCATATCCTTCGACAATTTCTCTGGCTCGAACACGATCTTGTACACTCCTTGTTGTTTTAATAGAGCGATCATCTTGATCCTCCACAAGCTGAAGCTATCTCTCCCATCGAATTTCTCCATCTTGAAATTTGTCGATGTCATCTACGTCCAAGATCAGAACCTCCCTCTGATACCAGTTGTTAGAGTGGAGAATAGAGAAGAGCAAGAGAGATCAAACAAAATAAGAAGAGCACACAAACACAAGTGAGCAAGAGAGAAAAGAACTCAAGAATTGTTTCTGAACTGGATGCCTTACAAATGAAGACTCCATGCCCTTTTATAGTCATCCAAGACCAATATTGTATTTACAAGCTTATGTCATCGTTGACCTCATTCTACTAATTACATCATTGCTGACATCATCATATCATTTACATCATTGATGACATCATCCTACAATATACATCATCGATGACATCATCCTCCAATTTACATCATCGATGACATCATTCAATTATTTACATCATTGGTTACATCATTATTCAGGTTCAAAAGATTTTGTATCACAAATCAACTTACGATCTCCGACTTTAGCAAATGATATGTCAATTTTTAGGTATTTCAACATTCAGAGCCTAACTGCAGACTCTTTAACACCCAATTTTCATTTGTCTTTCTAGTGATTTTTCAGCATTACTATCGTGCTGAATGGTTACGATTATCATTATGATGCATCGCTAAATGCGATTAAATATTTTAGGATATTACAGCCTCTCTTGCAGTAATTTCCTGACTCACGCTTGCCCAGCGATAACAGTGGTAGATACGGCGACAAGAAGGGTATTCAGCTTGGAGCGGTGTCAGTGATTTCCCAGATTGGTTTCGTTGGAGGGTCGTTTGTGATGGCTTGGAGTACCGCTCGGTTGTTAATTGCCGGCTTCCAAATTTGGAATCTGCTGCGACGGGGAGGTGGAATAAGGTGGTGAGGTGAACAAAGCATGACACTGGCCCAACAACAGAGAAGAAAGATGGTCGGACCAAAAAGATGGTCGGAGGTTACTTTCCCTTGAATTAGTAAACATAGGCAAGAAGCGAGTAAGTGAGGGGTTGCGACTATCTTACTTCTAGCCGAGGTGGTCGTGTTACTTTGTGAAGGTTCACGCTCACTGCACTATAGTGTTGGCACCAAGAAAATCGGTTCACAAAAGTTCGGACCTAACGGATGATCGATGGTTACTTGCCCCCTGAATTAGCTGACATAGGCAAAGAGTGAACAAGAGAGAAGTCGTGACTGTTGTATTACTAGAAGAGGTGCTCGTATTACATTGTAGAGGTACTGCCGAATACCCAGTAGTGTATTGGAACTCCCCCTCCCGAAGTACATGCTGTGTTAGTCTGGGGGAAGGTAGGTGAGGTTGTCAAATCTTCAAATGGGATATTCTTCGTGGGATGTGAAATGACTTATACCCGTTACATTGGGGTTATGTTTATAAGTAAAGGCAGGGGGTACCCCCCCCCCCCCGATGAGGTGAATTTTTTGAGTTGGAGTACCGAGCTGGGCTGACGAGGTGAATTATATTGAGCTAGGCTGACGAGGTGAATTCAGGAGGCCCGCCAAGCTGGACACCTAAGGTATTTTTCTTATGCACTTTTGATCTCGACGAATTACCAATTATACACAATTCACACTTTTTTTTGGCTTGATACAAGCTCAAAAAAACAACGTAGGATCCATGGTTCGACTAGATGGGCAATAGATGTTATGTCAAACAAGGTCCTTCGCAGGAGTGGAGCTCAACTGGAGGAGGTGGAGAAAGGTCGACACCTCCCAGGAGTGGAGCTCAACTAGTAGAGGTGAAGAATGGTCGACACCTCCCAGGAGTGGATCTCAACTGGACGAGGTGGAGAAGGGTCGACATCTCCCAAGAGCTGAGCTCAACTGGAGATGGTGGAGAAGGGTCGACACCTCCCAGGAGTGGAGTATAATTGGAGGAGTTGGACAAGGGTCGACACCACCCAGGAGTGGCGCTCAGCTGGAGGAGGTGGAGATGGGTTGACACCTCATATAAGTGGAGCTCAACTGAAGGAGGTAGATAAAGGTCGACACCTACCAGGAGTGGAGCTCAATTGGAGGAGGTAGAGAAAGTTTGACACCTCCTAGGATGAAGCTCAACTGGAGGAAGTGAAGAAGGGTCGACACCTCCCAGGAGTGAAACTCAACTAGAGGAGGTGGAGAAGGGTCGACACCTCTCAGGCCATACACTAGACGAGCGAGCTCAACTGGAGGATGTGGAGAAAGGTCTAACACCTCTCAGGAGTGGAGCTCAATTGGAGGAGATGGAGAATGGTTGGCACCTGTCAAGAGTGGAACTCATCTGGAGGAGATGGAGAAGGGTTGACACCTCCTAGGAGTGGAGCTCAACTGGAGATGGAGAAGGGTCGACACCTCTCAGAAGTGGAGCTCAACTGAAGGAGGTGGAGAATGGTTGGCACCTTCCATACCATTTACTAAACGAGCGAGCTCAACTGAAGGAGGTGGAGAAATGTTGACACCTCCCAGAAGTGGGGCTTAGCCGGAGGAGGTGGATAAGGGTTAATACCTCCTTGGAGTGGAGCTCAATTGGAGGAGGTGGGAAAAGGTCTACACCTCTCAAGTGTGGAGCTCAACTAAAGGAGGTGGAGAAGGGTTGACACTTCCCAGGACGTTCGCTAAACGAGTGAGCTCAACTGGAAGACGTGGAGAAAGATCAACATCTTCCAAGAGTGGAACCCAACTGAAGGAAGCGAAGAAGTGTCGACACTTCACAGGAGTGGAGCTCAACTGGAGGAGGTGGATAGGTCCTATATGAACATCAATCACCCATCACCGAATCAGGCCATCAACCACGATTAGGTTGCACACAACATGTTTATCCCATAATCGAATTCGGGCATCTAATGCAAACATGTCGGAGTCGCAATCACATCCTCCGGTGGTTCATAATGAACCGTGGCCATCCCTCCAAGCCTGGATCCTTATCCTTCTTCCTCTCTCTCCAACTCCCACCAAAAGACTCAAAATGAGCCTTCAATCATCCCTATCTCGACCTAAATGCATTAGCGAAGATCCTAGACCGTTGGATTAAGAATCCCGTGATCTACATCTCAAAATGAATCACTTAATTTTAATTTCATGTCGATCACACAATCGTGCGTCCAATCACATGGTCTTGTGAAACTTCTACTACCTGCAGTTTTCTTCGCACACGATAAAAACGCACGCCATGCACAACATACGATCATTTCGAGATTTAGGACAAATAACTTCTTTTTGAAACAAGACGCAAGGTCGTGCCCCTAAAACACATGATCGTGCACAGAGGAAATTTAGCAATTTATATTGAATTGAAATGTGAAACTCCCGACACATAATACATCTGTAAATTGATACTTATGAGCTCCAAGGTATGAGAAAAATGGGGTGTTACACTTGATGGGGTCCTCCAAGATTTTACCAGCAACGTTTTGGTCATCAATGTGGAGATGCTTCACCTTTAAGTGTGCAGATGCTTCACCTTTAGGTGTCGGTAACTGTGCAGATGCTTCACCTTTAGGTGTCAGATCGAGGAACGAAATCGTTTACTGTGCAGATGCTTTACCTTTAGGTGTCAGTGGCTTCCAATGAGACTTTCCGGATCAAGGAACGAAATTAGCAACCTGTGAGGATTGACCAACTTGCTCCAAGCTTTTACCAGTAACGTTTTGGTTCTCAATGTGGATGAACCTTTTGAGTTCATCTAATGCGATCCTCTCCTTCAGTTTGTGCATTTCAGTCTTGAAGGTGATCAACTCAAGAGGCAGCTTGCTTAAACTCAGACTCACAAAGAGATTATCAGACATCTCTGATTGTTTGTCTTCCAGCTTATGGCGTATATTTTCCAGTTTTATGAGTTGAGAAGTGACTAGCGAATTTATATTGAACTTGAAATTTAAAAACTTCTCTCCGAGAAGAGTTTTCGACAGTCCCACTTCCTTTTGGAAGTGTGCGTTCAAGCGGCCCCAAATCTTTTTTGCGGTCTTAGGCTCTGTTTGGGACAGCTCTGGCGGATTAAAAAGCTGCTGTCCGGATAGAGCTGTTTTGAAAGAGCTCTTTGGGGAGCAGTTTTGAAAAGCTGCAGAGTGTTTGGGTGTTCTGTGCAGAAGTGCGCTTTGAAGAGCAATTTTCTAATTTAGCTGTTTGGATGAACAACTTTTAGAAGCTGTTTTTTTTAAACTTTAAAATACATAAATATTTTAACGAAGAGAATAATTAAAAACAACCGATAACAAGAGTCTTTCACATCATTCTTAAAAACAGGTCTAAATAACACAAAATAACTGATAAATGTAAATTGACTTCTAACGTCCGTTGACTGCTCTCTCCAATCCTTTCCGATCACCTGTTTGAAGAAAATTTATACACATCAATTGGTATGATTATTTAAATACTGTAAAGTATTTAACCAGATAAGGATCGAATTTTTACCGACGCGCCCTGTATATTTCTTCGGCAATGCTATCTCGTACCGTAGACATGTATTCAGCTCCAGCAGCATCACCCACATCGCTTTCAATGCCATCCTCTGCCGCAGGGTTTTCATCCTCTAAGGGAACGTAAGAAGACTCATCCGCATCACAAGCATTAAACTCAGGGTCCCAGCGAGAAGGATGTCTACGAATGAAGTTATGCAAGGCCATTGTGGCTAGCGCTATGGACCGCTGTTTCTTGAAGGTATATTGTGGCATTTTGCTCAATATACCCCACTTCTTCTTCCACACTCCAAACGTACGCTCGATAACACTGCGAAGAGATGAATGCGCCTTATTGAAATGTTCTTGCCTTCCATGAACAGACCGACTACCACGGGCATAGTCTGCCAAGTGATATCGTGTATCCGGATACGGCTTCAAATAACCCATCTTCAACGGGTATCCAACATCCACCAAATAAAATTTACCTGCATTTATTTGGTATGTTAAACACCAAAACATTATGTGGTATAAAAAATTTAAATGATTTAAAAAAAAATTTCATTTGTATACCTTGCGGGGGATATGGAAAATTTAATCTATTATCTCTCAATGCGCGTGCAAAGATGCGGCTATCATGAGCAGTGCCCTCCCATCCAGCCAATGCAAATGTAAAGCACATATTAAAATCACAGACTGCCATTACATTTTGCGTCGTTGTGCCGTGACGTCCTATGTACCGGACTTGATCTTCTACGGGTATCCTCGCATCTACATGTGTCCCGTCAATTGCACCAACGCAATCCTTGAAGAATGGCATGTAACGAGCATCACTTCTAATCTCGACCGGAATCTCTCTGAACTGAGGGTCCATAGGCTTTATAACCTCAGCAGAGAGTAACAAAAGTGATGTAAGGCCTTTCGAAAAATATCTACTAATGGTCTCGGTCGAGTGCTGGAATCGCTCTTTCGCCAATCTAATGGAACCTCCTTGTGCTAAGATGTACAATGTAATCCCTAGAGCTTCTCTTGCCGTCGTTCGTTGTGACCCTTGAAGTTCATGATCCACCTCTAGTTTATGAAGTAAATCAATGTAAATGCGTTTTGACATCCTAAATGCATCGTGAATCCTATCTGGATGTCCTTCCAGTAATTCCTTAATCCATTTCGCACCTGTTTGGGCAGAAGTCATGCATGGTCTTGTGTCACGAACATAATAATCCAGCCTCTCGATCGATGACATAACTGCACGACAGTACTGTATATATTGTGTTCGCTCCGGCGAAATACTTGTTGAATCCCCAGAATCCTCTGTGGAGGAGTCATGCCCTTCCATTAAAATACCTGTATTTATATTATCATAGAACATTAATCATAATCATCATGTGGTATAACAACAAAAAGTAAACATTATATACTGCTAAAAAAAACATACTGTTTATCATGCCCAAAAAAAACATCATATTGTTCATCATGCTAAAAACACACACACATTGTTCTCACGATAAACAAAAAAGAAATAAAGATATCATCTTTTTCATGCTCAATGAGCTCTCCTCTCGTACGCCTGCTTAATTCACCAAACCCAGTCTTCTTCTGGAATACTCATTAGGATCTCCCTCGTGGTCTTGTCCCTGATGTGGTCGAGAGCAAAGTAATAGAGATCGGGATTTGCCCGTATCTCTGGGCTACCAACAATCAACTGTACGACTTCTTTGACTGAGATAACCGATGGAGGCTTCAGTGATAGGGTCGATTGATGTAAATCTGACATCAAAGAAAGTGCTACTCCTTTGTTCTTCCCGAACTTTCTTCTTTTAACCGCCGAGGTGGAAGCACTCCCAATGTTCTCCGTGTTATCTGCAACATCATCTTCTAAGTGGATCCTCCCCACATCCAGTGGCAAAGTCCCAATCGAAGGAGCCCAGGAGTCCTCTCCAGTTGCGACCACCTGGCTGAACATAACGTTCAGTTTCTCCTCCAACTCTGGTGAAATACCACCAGACTGAAATTTTTTCGCGGCAGACACAACCTGTAATAATAAAAAAACATTATTAAAATTCTGTCGACTAAACAAAATAATTTAAAAAGAAAAATATATTGTTCAAACCTTAAGCTTTTCTGTCCACCAATCATCTGAGGCAGCTATTGTTCTCTTCTCCGGGTCCCAACCTAAACCTGTCTCTCCATGCTTCAACTCTTTCCATAACTTCCAGTCCTTCTTCAAGTGATCCCATTTGTTTTTCATTTGCATTCTATCATAGCTTTTTCCAGTTCGCTCTTTAAACCCAGATATCAGGTTTTGCCACCCCTCTTTGCTAAAGTGTGTTGTGGGTCGATTTCCCAATCCAATCTCCTTAATGCAAAGATCACAAAATAGTAACACCTCGCTTGAATCCCAACTCGCTACAAGCCCTCCTTCTTTTGTTTTTCCCATTACTCTATAAACTTAAAAAAATCAGTAAACATACAACACATACACACACACACACCTTAATTCACACACAAACACACACCTTAATACACACACACACACGCACACCTTAACATACACTCACATTCAATATACACACACATTCAATACAAACATACATACAAATTCATACACACACACACTCATTCATCCATACAACACATACACACTCACACACACATTCATACACACACATTCATACACACACACACACTCCTTAATTCACACCCCCCAAAAAATTAACACACACACACACACACACCCACACACACACACACATTCGTAAACACATACACACACATATTCACAAACACATACACACAACAAAAATTTACACATACACACACATTCATACACACACACCTTAATTCACACAAATACACACACACATAAAACCATTCCCCCCCAAAAAAATTAACACACACACACACATTCACACACACACACCCTCATTCACACACACACACACAGAAAACCATACAAACACAAAAAATTAACACACACACGCACACATTCATACACACACACACATTCATAAACACATACACACACGACATACCCCCCCAAAAAACCATACACACACACACACATTCATACACACACACACACACACACACAATCATAAACACATACACACACATATTCACAAACACATACACACACAAAAAAAATTAACGCATACACACATTCATACACACACACACATTCATACACACACACCCTCATTCACACACATACACACACACACCATACACACAAAAAAAATTTAACACAAACACACACACACATTCATACACACACACACACATTCACACACACACACACACAACACACACACATAAAACCATACACACCAAAAAAAATTCATACACACACAAACACATATTCATACACACAAACACATACCACATACCCCCCCAAAAAATCAAACACACACACTACATTCACACACACACCACAACCCCCCAAAAAAGTCACACCCAAAAATCTGGTGGGAAATTTTTATACCTTGCAGGCGAGATGGCAGATGCGACGGGATCGGGATCGGGAGGAAAAATCGCGGCCGGAGATGGAGGCAGATCGGGAGGAGCGAACGCCGGAAATGGGCGGGAAGGCAGCGAACGCCGACGAGCTCTGCAGGCTGAAGACGTCGGGGATGACCGCTGCGGGAAAGTTCCGCCAGAAATCAGCTGGAGGAGGAGCGACGGGATCGGGAGGAAGAATCGCGTGTGGGAGAGAAATAGGGTTTCCGCGATTTTGCGGACGCCAGACGCTGGGGGAGATAGCGCTGGAGGAATGTTTTATTCTGCTATTTTCCTGAACCGTGATTTCGTCATTCCTAAAACGCGGGGGGGGGGGGGGGAGATTTCCTAAACAAACAGAAATAATAGCGGCTGCGGATCAGAGAGCAGATTTCTGATCTGCAGCCGCTGTCCCAAACAGAGCCTTATACGCACTGTAGGTCATAGAAAGTCAAGGATTTGGGGAGTTCAGGAGATAGTACCTGCAAAAATATTTTTCTTTGCTCCATTGATATTCATCTACATCTTCACGAGTCATGGCGAAATCACTACGAACAGTGTCGAAGGTCGCACGTTCTTTCATTCCTAGTTGGACGTGCAGTTTCTAACCGTGGAAGTTAGTGGCGTCAAAAGATTACAACTTGACGATGTCGTACGTGCTCTGCTTCGACATCTTGGATTTGATTTGAACAGACAAAAACTAGAAAGAGATCACCTGATTCATGTGGAGATGACCCAGTGTCTTCAGATCCAACCCAATAATATGTTTGCTCCTCTTCTCCGGCTGAAAATCAATTGCCGGAGATAAGATTCGATCAACAACCACAATTGAAGATATGAACTCGAGAATATGAGAAGACTCTTCTCAAAACAAAGTCAACAACGACTCTCCAAGAACATGATCGACCAGAGAATCACCCTCCTTCTACTGGATCTACTGGAAACAAGTAGCAGGGATGAGATTTGAAAATTTTACTTTGCTTGCCACTTGATAGGGAAGGAAGAGCTGGCCGCAGAAGCGAGAACATGAGCTATGGAGAGTTTCAGGAACTTGGTTGCAGAAATCTGACAACAATAGGAATTGCCGCCAGCAGTGCCCGATCTTCACAGATGAGAATGAAAATAACGAAGAGAGTTCGACTGCACAAGATCACGAGCATAAAAGGAGAGAACCGGATCTCACTCTCCATTGCGATCATTCAGCAAGCAACGATTTCAGAGACTTAGATCAAGAGCGCAGTAAAATCAATGTGCTGGCCTAGATCCGTGAAATCGAACTGAATCGGCTTTGCCCTAGATCTGTGGAAGGATCCTTCTTCTTTCTCGATTATGAGTTGCTTCCCTAGATCTGAGAATGAGAACCCGACACAGAAAAAGGAGATGTGATCCACAGAATCTAGGAGAAAATTGGGATTCAATCTGCAAACTCACAATGCCCGGATTTCTCCACACGAAACGACGAATGAAATACCACGCTGGGCTTGAAGCGGCGAATCTCCTCCTCATTCGGCAGAGACAATCAGCAGAGAGCCTTTTCCTAAGAGCGGCTACAGCTGGGATTCACGAGGTAAGCGCAAGAATACACGATTCCGAGTGATGATGGGATACCACAACGGAAAACACACGGAAAACGGGAGAGCGATGCGAGAGCAAAAACCCTAGACAAGAATACCTTGAGAATGTTAGGGTATGTACTCGCTCAAGGTATTCTACTAAGGACCTTCTAGTTTGGAATTACCTTATATAATACCTCAAGTGTAGACCCTTGCCCTAGGTAGACATGCAACTCATTATACGCTATTGAGTCGGTCTCGACACGCGCAAACATATATTAATTATCCAACATTTATGTCATTGTGTAGTTTCTCTCTTTCACGATCATTACCTAACTGGAACCTTGTGGCACATCACTGATATGTGAACTGGCTTAAGAGAGCACTTCACCTCGACCTGCTGTGCATATGGACAGGGGGATTGCACTATTCGACAGAGATGGATTAATGCAGTCTGCTAAAGGTCGTGTAGCCTATTCGACAAGCTTATTCTACTTCAAGTACCTGACTCTACATGAAAGTAGATGCTTCCTTCAATTGCTCATGCATCTACATCCTAAGTTACAAACCTTTGATCTTATAACATTCACCGGGTTTGTTTTGGACGCTTGCATGCAGAAACTCAAAATTAATGAGAATCATCGCATTTACTCTTGAGGCGTAGTTTCATACCACTTATGAGAGCTCTATTTTTGTAGATCACCCTACACCAATTGTGGTACAATATATACCTGTTGTTTTTGGGCCCTAACTGCCTTATTCTTGTCAGAAGGGCTCGCTTTTAGACCGATCGCCGCTCCAAAATCTACATCGGGGAGAAGCTGTGTTGCCACGTGGAGGAAGGGACAGGGACGATGGAAGGCGAGCCATAACTTTTCGTGTCAGAAGTAGTGCATGCGACACAAATCCCGTGACACTTATAATCTATGTTGTTAAAGGAACGCCTAAGGCTCAAAGATCACCAGACTAAAAGATTTGCGCCTTCGTGCACTTTATTTGCGCCTTTGGAACATAAAAGACGTGCCTAAGTGAGTTTTTTGTTAGCTAATGTTCTCTGGGACTTAGATAGGATACAAGTGACCACATTGATTCTATTTTTAAGAGATATAAACGATAGTAATGCATGATTAATTAGTAGAATAGATGAATAATCTGATTGAGAAGATGAAATAATGTTTGATGCTTATTATTTAAAAAAGATGTGGTTACGCCATGCCTTTGTCAGACGTGCGTCTGCGCCTAGGTTTCAAGACCCCTTTGCGCTTTGGTACGCCATGCGCCTTTAATAACTAAGCTTATAGTACTTAGGAGTAACAAGATTTTATTTAGTGTAAGACTCATGAGGCTGTATCTGACAGACTATGTGCATTCTCAACTCAGACATGCTGTGATAGTAGTGCCACACTCTCCATTGGATAAACGCATCAGGTTCTTACTTCAAACTAGATTCAATTCTCGAGTATGCTTCTGATGAATCGTAAAAAACCTGACCTTGCAGGCTCCTTTTTTTGCATCCTCTGCATGTATACCTTCTTCCTACTTACTAGCGATGCCTCTTACTTCGGTTGCATTGTCCCGACTTGACCATTTTTCTTCATTCCATCATTTGGATCCTTTTGCATATTGCTAGTCTTGGTCATCTTGTTATTCTTCTCCACTTCACTATACTTGATGTTCATCATGTCTTTTGTCTTACTATGAGTCTTTTGTCAGTCGCATAGTTGACTGACATGTGTTATATCATCTCACCACAACTTCTACTTGTATCACACAAGATCGTCATATGGAGAAGTGTTGTGACCAATAGTATAATTGATGGACACTGCTCACGAATCACCTCATTCTACCTCTACCCTCTACTACTGCAACCAACATTAGCCTTAATCTTACTATTTTACCTTCTACTTGGGACATCTAGAACTGGAGGTTAGCGCATATATCTTTCCGTGGCTTCTGGTGTACTTAATTTTTTCTTCTTCTGCAAAGTCTCTTACACCTAGTAATTGTATCCATGGTCATCATGTTCTTAGTTCTTTTATTATTATTCAGTTTGTATCTATTTTTCCTTTATTTTTGTTCCAACGATGTATATGGTCTATCCTCTCATCTTACGGAAGGAAGAAATAAGTATTATGTTGTTTTGTTGATGATTATTCTTGCTTTATATGAATATATTTGATCTTTGTGGAATCAATTTTTTTTTGAAGTGCCTTGAGTTTGTAAAATGCCTGAGACCATTGTTGTGGATATCTACCGACATGATCGACATCTAGACCCACATAAAAGTTTCATGGACAAAATGACACATTTTCAATTTTTTTATAAACTATCCATTTGGAATATACCAGCTGATATTTCTGATATCAACTGATATATCCTGACGGTATATCACCCGATTTTTTAAAATTAATTTACCTAGCATATATATTTTAATAGACAACAATTAAATTAGTTAACAATCTAGATTGTTTTGTACCCTAGCTCTCCACTATTTTTCCTACATCCTCTGGCTTTCTTCCCCGCACTCGTATGTGGTCGTCGATTTTGCTTGATCTTTAGATTTTAGACTGATGGTTCCTTATTTTTGATCGTCATCCATGACTTTTTGCATTCTCTCATTTTCTTCCTTGTGCTATACCATTATTATGTGCGTAACATAGAATATATACTAAGTTGGTAGATTTAGAATTTCAATAAATGTTAAAATGTTAATATACTAATATATATGCAACAACAACACAACAACAACACAACAACAACACTCAAGCCTTTATCCCACTATAGTGGGGTTGGCTATATGGATCCTTTGTAGTTATTGTGCCCTATCTTTTGTCATAATCTCACTAATGCCTAAGTATATCGTGTCTTTCCTTATAGTTTCATTCCAAGTCTTTATTGGTATACCCCTCTCGTTTAACATGCCTAGTGACTAGACTCTCACAATGCCTAATAGGTGCCTCTAATTGTTTCCTTTGTACATGTCCAAACCATCTTAGTCGAGCTTCTCGCATCTTCTCTGCAATTGGTGCTACTCCTGTCTTATTCATGGTACATTCATTCCGAATTTTATCCAGTCTCGCGTGTCCACACATCCACCTAAGCATTCTCATCTGCGTAACTCCCATTTTTTACTTATGTACACAATTCACTGCCCAACACTCAGAACCATAGAGCATCAGATGTCTAATTGCAGTACGGTAAAACTTGTCCTTAAGTTTTAATGGTACTTTACGTTCACATAAGATCCTTGACGCGCATCTCCACCTCAATCAACCGGCTTGGATTCTATGTGTCAATCTTTATCAATACCTTCGTTTTTTGAACTACCGATCAAAGATATTTAAAACACTCATTACGGGAAATATCTTGATCAAACAACTTAATAACGAAGTCATCCGTCCTTCTTGTACTGCTAAATTTAAGCTCCATATACTCCGTATTTGCCCCGCTCAACCTAACACCATTCTTTTCTAAATTTATTTATATTAATATATTAATATATATAAATAATCAAATATTGAGACCCAATACATGAAATATCTCTGATATATCTATCCACATAAAAATTCAAACCAACTTGTCTCCAATATCCGACATTAGCAACCATTACAGTCACATTTATCTTGCAACATCAAAGCACTTCACTCGAATTCATTGGGGGGATACATGTCTTATTAGTTTTGCGAGTTTCTTATTTCTCAGGAGACACTTGCTCATTTCTCTTGTCCTCAATCCTCATGTTCATCAAC
Source organism: Platanthera zijinensis (assembly GCA_039513925.1). Taxonomy (NCBI): domain Eukaryota; kingdom Viridiplantae; phylum Streptophyta; class Magnoliopsida; order Asparagales; family Orchidaceae; genus Platanthera; species Platanthera zijinensis. Next base: position 169,887,835 of record CM077095.1, read on the forward strand.
AGAAATAAGTTGTTGATTGTTGTCATCACCACATTATTGATGTTAGAAGATCCTATTTTTCCATCTTTTGTTCCTTTCCAATTTTGGGCAGAAGATATTTTCGCCAATGTGTTTTTGATCAACAAGATCTCAAGCCCTGTTCTTGATGGTGTGTTTCCTTACTAGAGATTGTATAATCATGTTTTTGGTTACACTTTTCTCAGGATTTTGGGTTGCTCTTATTTTGTTTAATTACCTTCGTCTAAGTGGAATTAGTTGTCCTTTGGATTGGTTGCTTATATTTTCTTGGCTATTTCTCTCAATATAGATGATATAAATGTTATGATCATATTGTCAGACATCAACGTGTATCTTGTCTTGTTATTTTTCTAAAGTGTATACCTTATTTTGCCCTACCTTTTCCTCATGTTCTTACTTTCATCCACAGCTAAAGAATTTGTTTTTTTTTAAAAGTGCATTTGCATTAAAAAGAAAAGACAGGAAAAAAAGGTACAGACTATGTTAGAAGAGAGAACTGTAAAGGCCCATTTAGGGCCTTCTTCCTCCTTAAGTTTTACTCTCATATCTTAGATTGAGATTTCTCTTCCTATATTAATGTACAAATGCTTGTATTCATGGATCTTGAGAGAAATTAATAAAATTTTAAATTTATTTCTCAATATTTTGATGTTTCTCTACATGATATCAGTGCAAGAAATCGGTCCTTTGGGCTGTCCTGTTTTCTCATCTGGGCGGTTAGGTTTAATCTAATCGCAAACCTCTGTTTTGGTTTCTTGCTCCTTGCCTTGGGAGGCTAGGAAAATTCTAGCCGCTGGTTTCCCTTTCTTTGACGTTTCTGAAACTCCTCCCTCTCCTCCCTCTTTTAAACTTTTTTTCTCTGGGGCCCACTCTGATTGAAAGCCGCCTGCCCTTGTTGCTGCTCTTTCGACCTCTGCTCCCTGTTGCACTGCCTCTACCTTTAGTCGCCCCTGCCGATAATCCTAGCCGCGGTCTCTATCGCTGCTTCTAGTCGCTGATACAAGGCACTGCTAGTCGGATCTTTCTTGCCGCCGCTAACCGCGATTCTCTTCACCTCCCCTGCTTCTGTCTAGCCGCAAGTCAGGCCGCCATAACTCATTGTCTGGCCGCCGTAGATTTCCTATCTTGCCGCAGATCTCTTGCCAAGCCGTGGATATCTTACCGCCGCAGATCTCCTGTCTTTCCCTCGCAGATCTCCTGTCTTGCTGCCTTAGCTCTCCCTGTCTTGCCACTGCTGATCTTCTGTGTTGCTGCTGATCTCTTGTCTTGTCGCCGGACTTCTCTTGACTTGCCGCATTTCTTCTTGCCAAGCCGTGGCCGCCGCAGCTCCTCTCTAGCCGCAAGTCTCTCCTTGCCCGCCGCAAGTATAGCTGCTACCCTTCTAACCTCCGGTGTCTCGCCGCAAGTTTCTACCCGTCTGTCTGCTCAGGGTTTAGCCGCAAGTTTCAGCTCTTTTGTCCGCGAGTGTCTAGCCGCAAGTTTCAGCTCTTCTGGCCGCTAGTGTCTAACCACTTGTCTGCTCCATGGCGTCCACTGATGCGCCTTCCCTTCGTGCTCGTGCGGCTATTTCGGTTCTTGAGGTCCGTGGTGGGCAGATCACCACTATTTCTCTTAGTGGGAAGAGGAATTTTGTTGAGTGGGTGCATTCCGTATGTCAGGTTCTTTGACAAAGTGTCTTTTGCATCATTTAACGAGGGACACCCCTTCTGGTCCCACTGACGATTGGCTTCGTGACAATGGTCTTGTCCAGACATGGCTCCTCAACTCCCTAGATGGTGAACCCTTTCATATGGTCATGTATCATGAGACATCCAAGACGATGTGGGATGAATTCCATTCCCTCTATTACGACAATGACTGTAACATCCAAAATTTACGTCGCGTATAATTTAATTTCAGGGCTTGATCGTGCGTAAAATTAGACGAGTCAACGATTATTGGAGGTAATAATACCAATTTTATTTAGCTTAGTATGCGTGTCGAGTAGTTATTAGTGAGTCGACGTGTAATTGTTGATAGTTCGTAGTAATCACGACGATTTAATTAAACATGCGTGTTACACCTTGTAAGAAAATTCGTCCTCGTGGACTTAAGACAAATAATAATAATATTACTCTTTATGATTAATTTTAAAATAAAAGTGTTTTCCCTCAATAGCCGGTTCACGGTTATTATAACTGTAATATAACCCGCCCCTTCCCCATATTAGATCGCGTAACTGTTCAGTCGGTGTCTTTTCCTTCTTTCCGCATTCCCGCATTCCTGATTCCCGTATCCTCTCACAGCCGCTTGGTCGGGGAAGCAGCGCCGACTTTCCCTCCCTGGAATCCAGTGCAGGAGGCCAACACTCACTTCTCCTTTCTCCCCAGCAGCCCTAGACGACCCTCTCCTTCCTCCCTTTCACTGTTAGAGGTGGATCTCCAACCCTTACCGACGGGAAGGATCTCTGAAAGCATTGTATTTTGTTCCTGTGAGTATCTTTCCTCTTTATTCTTCTTTCTCTTGTGAAAACCGTCATGTTTGTTACCCAACTATGTTTACCCTTCGTTTTTTGCCCAAATTAGGAATCGAGGAACTAGGTTTTCTCCGATCTGAAACCAACCACCTATTTTGGGGTTTAGTCGCTACTGATTTAAGGTAACACTCTTGTTTGCGATCTTTTTCATCTTAGTTAGTTGTTTGATAATTTTATGAGAACTTTTTTCACTGAAACCCCAAAGGGGAAAACACGTAAATTAGGGTTACCGTTAAATTTTAGATTTTTGGTGGTCGTTGGAGCAAAGGATTGGAGAAGTTCTTAGTGGTCTGATTTTTGGGGAAGAAGCTCCATGTCGCCTCGACGCGTGTACGAACGTCGAAATGCCTTAGTAAGAAACTCGACTTCTTTTAGTCTAACAGTTCAGATAAATTTTCAATTCATGTATTAATCATATTGGTATACGCACTTAAAAGTTACAAGTTCTTATAGTCAGAGCCAAGTCAACGGAGTAGGTATACGCTTAGGCTAAGTTAGCAGTTTCAGAGTCATGAAAACCCTAAGCTCAGTATTTTTGATTAGAGCGCTACTCCGTGTTTGACTTACTGAACACTAGTCTAAGTAATTCAAAAAAGAAAAGACGAGGACGGTTTGCCCTCGCGATTATGGTGGAGGCACACCACCGCGTGCCCAGGGCCAGTAGTCCACCACTTGAACTTCAAACTCAGGGTCGGTGAACCTTGCTACTGATATGTAACTCCTTAGATAGGAGTCTGTGTTCCACTTGAGGGACATCCAGTTCAGGGCACCATCAGGTTTGCCGCTCAGACCGCAGTCACTAGTTTGTGCACAGTCGTCCTTAGTGACAAATGTTAATAAGACAACCTAGAAGCTGGTTGAATCTTACAATAGTCAAAAATTCAAACTACAGAAATCAATGATTTGTAAATTGAGACAAGATTGAGACAAGATTGTTGCTGAAGAGAGTAGTTTTTCTTACTCTTCACTAGGCATGACCTATTTGGAACTTGTTTTATTTCAGGGGGCTCAAGTCAGGGAATCCGCTTAGGATAGACGGTGTAGTCTTCTCAATTGTCAGTTTTGTTCAGTTGTACTGGCTTTGTTGTACTTGTTTCTCTTTGTAGACATTATGTATATGTTGTACTTCACTCATGTTTTGATGTATCAATTTACTTCAGTTTGACGGTATATCAGTATCTTTTAGTGTTATATTCAATTTTAGTTGGCTCTGTGAATTCACCTTGGCAAAATACACTTTTACCCATAGATTTACTTAATCTTTTTTCGCTGCAAGTTTCCTTTTTTAGCACTTTTATTCTTTTAGCTGCTTTATGCCTGTTTATATACCGTTACTTAGTTTAATTGTTATCGCGGGCCCGACCGGACTGCGGATTTCCTGTTGAACTTGGTAGGGGTGTTACAATGACAGTCTTCAACATCTGTTTGACATCATCACAAATATTTAATCTCTCGATTCAGGAGGTGTCGGTGACTTAGCCTCCTTTGTTGCGCGATCCAAAACTTTGGTTGAGGCATGAATTCAGCATCAACCTCCTACTACTTATCTTGTTTCGTAGCGTTCTCAGAAAGAGGTTGTTGGTATGTCCATGAGGATGACTCGTGTTCCGTTTCATCTTCACAGTGTTCGGGCCCAGATACTCTCTTCCTCCATTATTCCCTCACTCTCCGATGTTTGCTCAATGTTGTTGAAAGTGACACCACCTCCAGATGCTCCTAGTACTCCCTCTCCGGCTATTCTCTAACACTTAGTTGTCTCTCACCCCCTCCTCTATCTACCCAAGGATGTCGCACCGGCTACCGAGGGAGGGGTCGCACAAGCCGGCCTAAATTCATGTGTACTCACTGTGGTAGGGATGGACATCTTGAGACAACTTGTTATCGCAAACATGGTCTGCCTCCTCCCTCTAATGTCTTCGTTGTTGCTGGCACATCTTCTGCCACTCGCGCCGATATTGAAGCGATGCGCCTTCAGCTCCAGCATCTCCAAGGGTTAATCAACCGTCCGCCTGGTTCCGTTGCTTCTATCTCCAATGAAGGCATCGCTTGTCTCTCCAATAGTCTACTTTGGATTGTGGACTCTGGTGCCACCCATCATATCACTTCCTAGAAACCATCTCAGTACTTGGCATCTCCGCATCCCAAGTTTATCATAGTGTCCAATGGTGACACCGCTCCTGTCTCCGGCTCTGCTGATATGCCTCTCATCCCTTCTATCTCTCTTCGCTCGGTCCTTCATGTCTTGGGCTCCCCTTTCAATCTACTTTCTGTTAGTCGCCTCATTGAAGATCTTTACTGCTCTGTCACTTTCACGTCTTCTTCTTTTGTGATGCAGAATCGACGGACGCAGAGTATCATTGGTAAATGACAACTGTGCAACGGGCTCAACCTTCTCGACATTTCTCCCACCATTCTCTCATCCATCACCTTTGCAAAGTGGCATCAACGTCTTGAACATGCTCCTTTTCAAATCCTCAAGAAGGCTCTTTCTGACGTACCTCTTCTGACATTTACCTGCGAATCATTTATTTTTGGAAAATAATATCGTTCTTTTCCTCCTCATTGTACTTGGAGTGTTCCTCCTTTTAATTTAGTGCATTCAGATGTTTGGGGCTCGTATAAAATTGCTAGTCTTTCTGGTTATCGCCATTTCATTACTTTTATTGATGATTATCACGTATGACGTGGTTATACTTTGTGATCGCTCTGATCTTGTGTGTTTCGTGCCTTTATTATTAAGACTCGTACTCAATTTTCCCGCACAATTAAAACCATCCATACAGACAATGCTCGTGAATACACCAGTCATGCGTTTGATGATCTCTGCACTGAGTTTGGAATCGTCCATCAGACCTTTTGTGCTTATACCCCCCAACAAAATGGTGCGGTAGAGCGCACAAATAGACATCTTTTTGATGTTGCACCCTCCCTCATGTTTCAAATGCAGGTTCCCAAAGCTTATTGGCACTTTGTGGTCTCTACGGCATGCTATCTCATCAATCATCTGCCCTCTTCCATTCTCAGCTATGCCACTCCGTTTAGTCTTCTCTTTCCCTCCACACCACCCTTCTCTCTCTCATACCTCGGGTATTTGGATGTACCTGTTATGTCCATAATCATGGTCCTTCCACTGACAAGCTTGTTTCTCGGGCTACCAAATATATGTTTGTTGGTTACTCCCATACTCAGAAAGGATATGCGTGCAACTCTCCCACTGATCGCAAGGTTGTTGTGTCTGCCGATGTTACCTTTCTGGAAGATCAAACTTTCTGCTCTCCTCCATCCTCTCCTCCTCCACCACCGTTATTACCACACCCCTCCATCCCTGTTACTTCTCATATCCCACCTCTCCTTCCAACCCTGGTTCCTGTCCCGAACAAACCATCTCTTTTTTGTGTCTACACTCATCGTCCTCCTCTCTCCAACGCCCCTCCATAGTCACCTTCAATCTCTGGTACCTTGCGACCTGCTGATCCAACTCCTGTCTCCACGACTCATCCCCTGGCGAATTATGTATCCTTGCATTGCCTCTTCCCGATGCTTCTCAAATTTGCAACTTCTTTATCCTCCATCTCTATACCTAACTCTGTGCAGTAGACTCTCCAACATCCGGGTGGTGTGGGGCTATGGATGAGGTAATGACTGCGCTCTGGGCTAATCAAACCTGGTATTTGGTTTCCTTCCCACCGGGGTAGACTTGCGTTGGATGTAAATGAGTCTTCATGATCAAACTTGCTCCTGATGGGACAATTGACCGTCTCAAGGCTCGTCTTGTGGCTTGTGGGTTTACTCAACAACAAGGCCTCGATTATGACGAGACTTTTCTCTCGTCGCAAGGTTAAACACCGTTCGGGTCCTTCTCTCCTTGGTTGTACATCGTCAGTGACCATTATATCAGTTAGATATCAAAAATGCCTTTCTCAATGACGACCTTCAAGAAACTGTCTACATGCAATAACCCAGAAGTTGCAAGATATCCTAATGACCTTGTTCTATCCCAACGGAAGTATTGTGTTGATCTTCTTCATGACACTGACTATTCTAGATGCAAGCCTATTGATATTCCTATGGATGTCAATCACATACTTTGTGCTCATGCCTCTGACACCAACCCACTTCTTCCAAATCCTTAGTATTATCGACGTCTTGTTGAAAAGTTGATTTATCTTACAGTTATAGGACCATACACCTCTTTTGTTGGTTGGGTTGTCAACCAATTAATGCATTTTCCACAGATGTTTCACCTCCAGGCTGTCGATCGCATCCTAAGATATTTGAAGACAGCCCCTAGACAAGGGCTTGTATACAAAACCTCTTCCTCTTCCACTCCGACGTTGGTTGCTTATTCAGATGCTGATTATGCTGGCTCCCTGGATGATCGACGTTCTATAAGTGGATTCTGTATGTACTTTGGAGGACACCTTATTACCTGGCGCAACAAGAAACAATCTGTGGTTGTTCGCTCTTCGGCCGAATCCGAGTATCGTTCGATGACATCTGTTGTATCTGAGCTTACATGGTTAGAAAGTCTCCTAGATGATTTAAGAGTCAAACTTTCCTCACTATCTAATTTATTTTGTGATAGTCAAGCGGCTATACACATTGCCAAGAATCCTGTTTTCCGTGAGCGGACCAAACACATTGAAGTTGACTATCACTTCATTCAGGAGAAAGTTCAAATGAAAAAGCTAGAATTGAAACATGTTCCAGCTGCTGATCAAGTTGCTGATCTTCTCACTAAGGCCTTACCGCGCGCGTTATATTATCAGTTCTTGTCTAAGCTGGGTGCTTATGATTTGTACGCTCCATCTTACGGGGAGTGTTAGAAGAGAGAACTGTAAAGGACAAAAGAAAGGCCCATTTAGGGCCTTCCTCCTTGTGTTTTAGTCCCACGTCTTATATTGAGATTTCTCTTCCTCTTTCTCTTCCTATATTAACGTACAAATGCTTGTATTCATGGATCTTGGGAGTAATTAATAAAATTTTAAATTTATTTCTCAATATTTATATGTTTCCCTACAGACTACAACAAAAGTACAAAACCAACCAGATCATTCATGACTAACTCAAGAAATTCTAGATTCTCACATTCCGTAATAGACCAACTAAAACTAGAAGTAATAAAAAACTTGGCACAAAAACCGGCGGCACGATTATCCTCCCGGTGGATATGGCAGAAAACTTGGCACAAAAATCGGTTGCACTATTAGCCTCCCAGTGGATATGGGGGAAAACTTGGCACAAAACTCGGCTGCACTATTATTCCCGACTAACTCAAGAATTTGTTTTCTCGACATCAGGATATCTACCCCATTTACTTCTCATATTCCACATTCTCCATTTAACTCACCTCCACCTCCTGATTCCACCATCTTTTATGATCCTCCAGCAATTCTTTCTTACCCATTTTGTTGGTATTGTTTACGCATGCTCCACTATGACTCCCATTGCTCCACCTACTTAAATGGATCTTATTTCTTCCACTGCCCTACCTCTACATCATTTTACTCGTCAATCACTCGCCTGATCGTTGGTGCCCCAGACACGCCAGAATGTCATTACTATACCTGAATTATATGCAAACATGGATGAAGAGTTGAGAGCCTTGGCACATACTCACACATAGGATCTTGTAACCTTATCTACTAACACACATCTGATTAGTTGTAAGAGAGTGTACAAGATCAAGATTATGGCTGATGTCCCTATTGACATCTATAAGGTCATACTAGCGGTTAGAGAATTTCTTCAATAATGCAATGTTGATTATGAAGTGACATTCACTCCTGTTGTGAAATTGACTGCCGCACAAAATATACTTGATGTTGTCTTTGTTCATTTATGACCTCTTTTTCATATTGACGCAAAGAATGTTTTTCTTCATAGTGTTATCTAAGATTGTGTACATGAACCCCTCTCCTGGAATGACCCGCTGCTATATTGGTCAAGTCTGTCATTTTTGTAATCACATTTGTGGACTCAAACAAGCTTCACGAGCTTGATTTTTTAGATTCTGATGTAGTAATAGTAGGAAACCGGAGAATAATAATGTATTAGGGAAATGAGAGATCCCTGCACTTATATAAGTGAGGGAGGAAATAAAAAGACGATAATACCCTAATGGGTAAATACAAAATAAAACTAAAAGGAAAACAACTTGGTTTCAACTCTCCCCCTCAAGTTGGATGGTAGATATCTATCATTCCGAGTTTATGGATGATATCAGTAAAGGCGTCGGAGCCAAGACTCTTGGTGAAGACGTCGGCCAACTGATCTCTGGAATGGACGAAGGGTGTGACTAGACTTCCTTTGTCAAGATGATCTTTGATGAAGTGACGATCCACCTCAACATGTTTAGTCCTATCATGCTGAACTGGGTTGTGTGCTATGCTGATGGCCGCTTTGTTGTCACAGTACAAGGATATGGGAGCTTTCTCCTTAAGACCGAGATCTTGCAATAAGATGCTCAACCAAAGGCCTTCACAGAGACCCTGAGACATCGAACGATACTCAGCTTCAGCACTTGACCTGGCCACAACACTTTGTTTCTTGCTACGCCATGTAACCAAGTTTCCTCCAATGAAGTTGCAATAACCTGTTGTAGATTTTCGGTCATCATGACATCCAGCCCAATCTGCGTCGGTGAAGACCTCGATCCGCAGATGTTTGTTCTTCGAGAACATCAGCCCCCGTCCTGGAGACTTCTTTAAATACCGAAGAACACGATAGGCTGCCTCCTGGTGTCTGACCCTTGGGGCATGCATGTACCTACTCAGGATCCCAACAGCATATGTAATGTCAGGACGAGTATGTGAGAGGTATAAGAGCTTTCCAACCAACCTCTGATAACTAGGAGCATCTGTACGATCACCATTGCTGTCCTGATCAATCTTATGGTTCTCCTCCATGGGTGTGTTAGCGGGGGCACATCCAAGCATGCCAGTCTCTGTCAGCAGGTCCAACACATACTTCCGTTGGGAGATAATGATACCCTTGTCTGAACGGGTCACCTCAATTCCTAGGAAGTAGCGTAGCCTTCCCAGGTCCTTTACTTCGAACTCGGCTGAGAGAAGTCCCTTCAGCTTTGAGATTTCATCTGTATCATTTCCGGTGATCACGATGTCATCAACGTAAACAATTAGCACAACAATTTTCCCTTCAGTCCTTTTGACAAATAAAGTATGATCAGAGTGTCCCTGTTTGTAGCCAAACTTGATCATAGCCTTGTGGAATCTGCCGAACCAGGCCCTCGGAGACTGCTTTAGTCCATACAGGGACTTCCATAACCGACAAACAAACCTCTCTTGCCCCTTCTTCACAAAACCTGGGGGGAAAGACATGTACACCTCTTCCTCGAGGTCACCGTGCAAGAAAGCATTTTTAACGTCCAGTTGATGAAGTTCCCAATCAAAGATCGCAGCACAAGATATGATCACACGGATAGAGTCCATCTTTGCTACAGGAGCGAAGGTCTCTTGGTAATCAACCCCCTGAGTTTGAGTGTAACCACGAGCAACCAACCTAGCTTTATATCGCTCAACGTTCCCATCCTGATTCTGCTTAACTGAGAAAACCCATCTTGAACCAATGGGTTTCTTGCCAGGAGGGAGAGAGGTGACATCCCAAGTGTGGTTCTTCTCCAAAGCTGACATTTCTTCCTTCATTGCTTGAGCCCATACTGGTATGCAAAGTGCCTCCTGCCATGTCTTAGGGATAGAGATCTCGGACAAGGAAGATATAAATGACTGGTGAGGTTTAGAGAGATGATCATAAGCAACATGATTAGAAATGGGATGTTCAGTACACCGGGCCTTACCACGTAGCCGAGCAATGGGAACATGTAAGTCAGCATCAGGATCTGAGTCTGAAGACAGCATTGGCAGCAGCGGAGCGACAGTGGGCTGAGTACCTGGTTTTCGACGATGATATATATGAGGTAGAGGAGTGATGAGTGAAGGATGATGAGAAATATCTGTAGTGGATGGCGTAGTGGAAGTAGGAGGAATATCTGTAGTGGAAGTAGGAGGAATATCTGTAGTGGAAGTAGGAGGAATGAACGTGAGAGGAACAGTACCAATGACAGGAAGAGAGACAGTATCAATGACCTCATCCTCCTTCTCCCCCTGACGACAAGAAGGAGTCAAGTCAAGGTAATAGGATTCATCCTCGCGGAACGTCACGTCCATGGTACAGAAAGTACGTCTGGTTGGGGGGTGATAACATCTGTACCCCTTGGTGGTGGTAGATTAACCAAGAAAGACACATCGGATGGCTCGAGGATCGAGCTTATCCCGAAGAGGCTGGTGAACATGAACAAAACAAACACACCCAAAGATACGAGGAGGAAGAGAGGAGGTATGAACAACAGTCTTAGACGCCAGACGAGCCAGAGGTGTAGCATAAGCAAGAACCCGCGAGGGGAGACGGTTGATAAGATGAGTAGCCGTCATGACGGCATCCCCCCAATAGGATTTCGGAAGGTGCATGGTGGTGAGAAGACAACGGGCAACATCAAGGAGATGCCTGTTTTTTCGTTCCGCCACACCATTTTGGGTGGAAGTGTAAACGCATGTAGTTTGGTGGATAATGCCATTATCAGAGAAGTAGGCCCCAAACACACCACGATCATCATATTCGCCCCCATTGTCACTACGAAGGACACGAATGGTTCCATTGAACTGAGTTTGTATCATCTTATGAAAGGTTTGAAAGACAGAAGCAACATCCCCCTTTTTTTTTAAAAGATAAACCCAAGTAGTACGGGAAAAACAATCAATAAACGTAACAAACCATCTATATCCAGTCAAAGAAACAACTGGGGAAGGTCCCCAGACATCAGAATGTATAACAGAAAAAGAAACACTACTAGGAGAAGATAAGTGAGATGATGAATGACGAACATGTTTGGACATTTCACATACATCACATTTAAAACTAGAAACAAACTGAGATAAAGCAGGAAAAAGTTTTTGAAGATAAACAGAAGACGGGTGACCAAGACGCAAGTGCCAGCGTCGAGCGTCAGCAGTAGAAACAGCAGAAGAGGACAGAGCAAGGGATGATGGTGTAGCATCCAGGTAGTACAGACCACCGCGATTCCTACCACTGCCAAGTATCCGCTTCGTACCCAGTTCCTGAAAAATACACGAATCAGAGAAAAAGGTTACAAAACAGTTAAGAGATTTAGTAAGATTGCTAATAGAAAGTAGACTGCGGGGAAAGGATGGGACATGCAAAACAGAAGTGAGAGGGAACGAAGAAGAGCAGGAGAAATTGCCCTTGCCAGCAATAGGAGACAAGGTGCCATTGGCAGAGACAACCTTGTCCTTACCAGACAAGGGTGTGTAGGAGTAAAAACCTGTAGAGGACCCGGTCATATGATCAGTAGCTCCGGAGTCAATAATCCACTCAGACGAAGGAGTCACAGCAGCATGGGCACTGGGCATCGCAGCAGTGGCAAACAAAGAGGAACTACTCGGTGTAGGATCAGACTGAGAGTGTAGCAGACGGCGGAGAGCATCCAATTCAGACATGGTGAAATGATCTGGGAGCTGACCATGATGGCCCCCTTGAATCTCTGTGGAGTAAGCAGCATCATGAGAACGGGTGTCAGTCTGGCGGTGTCCACCACGACCAGGACCACGCCCACGTCCACGCCCACGGACGTATCCAGGAGGGGCAAGGTGCGGATGAAGCTTGAAGCACGCTTCCCGAGAGTGGCCCCGACGGCCACAATGGTCACAGGTGGGAATCTGGGTGGTATGGCTAGAGCCACCACGACCAATACTAGTAAATGCCTAGCGGTCAGAGGGGGGAGCCACCGTGCTGAGAGACCTCCGACGATCTTCATCGCCAAGGACCATACTGAACGCCTCCCTGAGAGATGGGAGGGGTAAGCGATGAAGAATATTGGTGCGCACCATATCCAACTCCATGCTCAAACCCATCAAGAACACATGAAGACGAAATCGTTCATCACGGTTTTGTAACAGAACTGCATCGGCAGTGCAAGCAGGGGTAAACTGATCGAAGTAATCTAACTCCTGAGAAATACGCTCGAACTCAGAGTAGTAGGCGGAAACAGTCATAGATCCCTGTCGTAGTTCCAACATACGGCGGGTCAGCTCATAAACCTGAGTGGAATTCCCGATCTGAGAATAAGTATCCCGCGCGCGAGTCCAAATCTCGTAAGCAGAGTCCATGAGCATATAGCTGCGGTATACCTTTGGAGACATAGAGTGGAGAAGCCAGGAAACCACCAGGGAATTCTCGGAATCCCAACGTGACCAGGCAGGATCAGTCAGGGAGGGTGCCACTTTGGTCCCATCAATGTATCCAAAGAGCTGGTGGCTGCGAATAACATGCTGCGCCGCACGAGACCACTCTAGATAGTTAGTGCCATCTAACGGCACCGTGGTAATCTTCAAGGAGCTAGCATGACCAGAAGGTCGCTGGAGTTCACCCATCTGGGAACCTGAAGACCGCAGGGTTTCCCCCATGTGGGGAACAGAAACACTTGGTGATGAAGAGCCACCACCAATCAAAGAATCATCCATGAGATCAGATCTGAAGAAGCTCAGTTACATCAAATCTTGAAAAAGGAGAGGTGCCGGAGAAGGAAAAAACAGCATCCGGTGGAGGAGAAGACACCAGCAGCAACTTCAGCAACTCCCGGTGGAGAAGAAGCAACTTCAGGAAGCAACTTAAGGCAGCAACACCTGGTGGAGAAGAAGCCCGATCTTCAGGCAAAGACTTAAGAGGAAGGAGAAGAGGAAGGAGGCCAGAGAAGGCCGGAGAAGGCGGCGTCGGCTGGATCTGAAGAAGCCCGATCTTCAGGGAGCTACCAAAGGCGGCGTCGGCTGGATCGAAGAAGCCCGATCTTCATGGAGCTACCAAAGGCGGCGTCGGCTGCTGTGGCTGGATCTGGAGAGGAAGGAGGCCGGAGAAGCTCGCAGTGGCGGTTACTCGATGCAGAAGACGGTGCGGTGGACCGGCTGCTTCATAGAAGGACGGCGGCGGCGTCCTTCTCAGTACCCGACGGTGGCTAGGAGGCCGCCCGGCATCCACAGAGGAAGGGCAGCAGAGATGGGCGAGCGACTGCGGATCGAGCGGCGAGGATGACGGGCGAGCGAGCGAGGAAGCGGGACGGGCGAGCGAAGCGGCTAGGGTTTTTTTTTTTCCTCTGATACCAAGTAGGAAACCGGAGAATAATAATGTATTAGGGAAATGAGAGATCCCTGCACTTATATAAGTGAGGGAGGAAATACAAAGACGATAATACCCTAATGGGTAAATACAAAATAAAACTAAAAGGAAAACAACTTGGTTTCAACTGTAATTACCTCCGGAGGAGGGAGCGGTGGAGCCTTCCGGCCGGAATCGCGCCTCACGGGCGGAGGAATCGTCGAGCGGCGGGATCCTTCCGGATCGGTAGATCTCGCACGGAGAAGGGGGAGGCGGCTAGGGCAAACTGCTTCTTAATAATACCAAAAACTGAAAAGAAAATACACTCTCCTCCCTCTTATACTATGGGGGGGAGAAATAACTATTAGCACACACAAGCTAATAGCACACATAATAGTTCCACATAACAAGTACAACAAAAAGAGCATAAAATAAATAGCGCCGCCTCTTTATTTAAACGGCTCGCGGACTCCAAAGCGGGTCGAACTTCTCGAGCCATGCAATCCCCGGTTCGGCGTGGGCTTCGTCGCTGACGGTGCTAGTCGCACCGTAATCCGCATCATTCTCCGCCACGTGAGAAGCACTCGACCACGAGTGGTCGGCATAAAGAGGCACGTCCGGGTAGAACGGCGATAAGTCGCTCACGTTAAAGGTCTTGGAGATGTTGAACTCCGGTGGTAGAGCAACCACGTAAGCATTGTCGTTGATCTTGCGGGTGATGGGGAAAGGGCCGAACTTCTTCGGCATGAGTTTGTGGTGAGGGCCGGCAGGGAGCCGCTCTTTCCAGAGAAAGACCATAACCAAGTCACCGACTTGAAAAATCTGCTCGCGGCGGTGCTTGTCGGCGATAGCTTTATACTTAGCGTTGGATTCGAGCAACTTGAGGCGGGTCTCGGCCTGGACATCGCTGGCCTCTTCCGCTAACTGCGTGGCTGAAGGGGGGGCGGCGGGTAAGCGGGCCAAATCTAGCGCGTGCCGGGGCGCCTTGGTGTAGACGATGGAGAACGGGGTGCGACCGGTTGAGCGGTGGACCGCATTGTTGTAAGCGAACTCAGCTTGGGCGAGAGCGAAATCCCACTGCCTCGGCAGGTCTTGGCAAATACAACGCACTAGATTTCCCAAGGTCTTTGTGACCACCTCGGTTTGCCCATCCGTTTGGGGGTGAGCGGAGCTACTAAATTGGAGAGATGTGTCAAACATTTTCCACAGCATGGTCCAAAAATGGCCTAGAAATTTCGGATCGCGGTCGGATGTGATGGTGGTTGGAACGCCATGCAGACGGACCACCTCGCGGAAGAATAACCGCGCAATATGGGAAGCATCGGAAGTTTTGCGGCAAGGAAGAAAATGTGCCATCTTGGAGAAGCGGTCCACCACGACAAACACTGAATCGACTCCGCGCTGAGTTCGCGGAAGGCCCAAAACGAAATCCATGGAAAGGTCCTCCCACACGCCAGAGGGGACCGGGAGAGGTGAGTAAAGACCGGTGTTGTGTGCTTGGCCCTTGAATTGTTGGCACACATAGCATTTCTGAACGAAATTCCCCACGTCCTTGGCTAACTGCGGCCAGAAATACCTCTCGTGGAGACTTGCAAGTGTCTTGTCTCGGCCCAAGTGACCACTCAACCCGCCACCATGTAGATCATGAATCAGCTTCTCCCGTAATGAAGAGCGGGGAATGCACAGACGGTTGTCTTTGAGTAAAAACCCCTCGAGTATCAAAAACCCGCCGTGTGAACCGCCCCTCGAGCAGGTGCTCCAAGTGTCTTTAAAATCCGGGTCGTCGGCATATGACTCGGCGAGAATATCAAAACCAATGATCTCGTGTTGTAGCGTGGTCAATAAACAGCTCCGCCGGCTGAGGGCGTCCGCGACGACATTGGAAGAACCCGGCTTGTGATGAATGATGTACGGAAAACGCTGAAGGTAAGTGGTCCAACGAAGATGCATACCATCCATGCGTTTCTGACTGTGGATAAATTTGAGGGCTTGATGATCCGTATATAAGATGAATTCCTTGTGTAGTAGATAATGCTCCCAATGTTTGAGGGCCCGGACAACGGCATAGAACTCTTGATCATAAGCGGACCACTTCCGCCTAGCATCACTTAATTTCTCGCTGAAAAAGGCAACCGACCGCTTGTCTTGGGAGAGGACCGCCCCAATGCCAATACCGCTGGCGTCGCTATGCACCTCAAATAGCTTGTCAAAACTAGGTAGCGCCAAGACCGGTGCCGAGTTGAGCTTCTGCTTGAGCAGCTGGAAAGAACGGTCAGCCTCGTCCCCCCAAAGAAAACGCCCCTTCTTTAGGCAGTCGGTCATGGGGGCCGAGATGGTGCTGAAATCGCGAATGAACCTCTGGTAGAATGTGGCTAACCCATGAAAAGACCGCAACTCGGAGAGGGATGCGGGTGCCGGCCAATCGCGGATGGCTTGTATCTTTTCCTCGTCAACTTGTATGCCGTCCGCACCCACCACGAAACCCAGAAAGTTCAGCTGCGGCGCCAGAAAGGTACACTTCTTGAGGTGAATAAATAGTTTGTTCTCCGCCAAAACTTCCAACACAGCACGTACATGAGATAAATGCTCCTCCCGGGTCTTGCTAAAGATGTGGATGTCTTCGAAATAGACGACCACCGACTTGCCCAAGAAAGGTCGCAGCACCTGTGTCATAAGACGCATAAAAGTGCTTGGAGCATTAGACAAACCGAAAGGCATTACCTTCCACTCGAAGAGGCCGTCCGGAGTTTTAAAGGCGGTCTTCCATTCGTCGCCCGGTTTGATGCGGATTTGATGGTACCTGCTGCGGAGGTCGATTTTGGAAAACAGTTGTGACCCGTCCAACATGTCCAACATGTCATCCAGGCGGGGAATGGGGAAGGAGTGCTTGATAGCGATGCGGTTAATGGCGCGACTGTCAACGCACATTCTCCAGGACCCGTCCTTCTTGGGAACCAAAAGTACGGGAACACCGCATGGGCTAAGACTCTCGGAGATAAAGCCTTTTTGTAGCAGCTCTTCCACCTTCGTACGTAAGACGTCATGCTCCTTGGGGTTCATGCGGTAGTGGGGCAAATTCGGGAGGCTAGCGCCCGGTATGAGATCGATCTGGTGTTGTATATCCCGAAGTGGTGGAGGGTGGTCTGGCAAATCATCCGTGGTGATGGCGCGTAACTCATGAAGTAATGCCCGAATGTCTGGGGGCGTGGCATCCATCTCCCACTCGTTGGTGGCGTACAACCCGTAGGGAACGAGGGCCACCACCTCCTTGGCCTCCGCAACGTCCCGCTCGAACCGTGAGGTGTCATCGTGCATCACGAGTAGGCTGCGCCCCTTGTCGGTGGACGGGTTGGCCGCGGGTTTATCGCCGACCCGGGCCACAATCTGTATCTTCTCGCCGGCCCAAGTGAAGGAGTAGATATTGTCGCGGCCCTTGTACACAACGTCCGTATCATATTGCCACGGTCGCCCCAAAAGTAGATGGCTCGCGTCCATCTCCACAACGTCGCACCAAATGTCGGCTAGGTAATGCTTGCCCATAGCGACGGGTACGTGTGACCGGTGGGTGACACGCACGGAGGGGCCCTTTTGAATCCACCCAATGGAGTAGGGGTGCGGGTGCGGCTCGGTTGGTATATGCAAGTAGGTGACCAACCGACTAGCGACAAAATTCTCACAGCTGCCATTGTCGATCAGGACATCACATATCTTCCCCTTGATGGTGCAATAGCTCCGAAAGACATTACTACGTTGGGCGTGCTCATCCACCCGCGGTGCAAGAAGGAGGCGTCGGACCACGCAAGCAGCAAAATCGCCATCTTCTTCAAACCCATCGATGACCTCATCGGCCTCTCCCGAGTCATCCTCCTGATCCTCGTCCTGAGTAACAGTGTGTACGGGTTGGCGCAGAAGAGGGCACCGGGAGGCAAAGTGGCCCGGTTGGTGGCACTTGAAACAGGTCCCCGGTGGTGCGCGGTCAGGTGCCCGACCCTTAGGTGCGGAAGGCGTGGCCGGCACCTTGCGGCTGGTAGAATCCCGAGTATGCGACCCCGACGCATCCGACCAGGGACGACGAGAGGCCGAGCGGGTTGAAGGGGCCGCCGACGTCTCCATGAGTTCCGCCTTGAGGGCCATGTTGTAGGCCTCATCCACCGTGCGCAAAACATGCAAGCCGATCTTCTCACGAAGGGATGGGCGTAGCCCATGTAGGAAGCGAGTAACACGTTGGCCGTCCGACTCGGTCAAGCCGTTACGGTCCGCGAGGCGGCAAATTTCAGCCAAATATTCGGTGACGGTGCGAGAGCCTTGCGAGCAACTTTGGTAGAACTGGAACAAGTGTTGGTCGTAGTCGGGGGGTAGGAACCGATTTTGTAACATTTTCTTCATTTTGAGCCAAGTGCGGACGGGGGCCTTGCCTTGGCGTTGCCGATTGAGTTGAAGTTGATCCCACCAAACAGCCGCGCCGGATTTAAGGCGGTACGCGACCATCTTCACTTGGCGGTGTTCGTCGAGCTCGGCCATCTCGAAGAAACGCTCGACCTCCGAGATCCAATCGAGGAAGTCTTCAATGCCCAAGTTGCCAAAGAACTGTGGAATGTCCGCACGTATGCGGTAGCCGTGCTGCTGTGGTGGTGGCTGGTGGCGCCATGGAGGGGGTTCAGCCCCGACGTGGGAGTCATCCTCGGAGCTGGAATCGGACAGGGGAGTTGCCGGGCGGGGAGGTGCCGCACGGCCACGGCGGTACTGCCGGCCGAAGTAGGCGTCGACCGGAGGTGCTGCAGCGGGTGCGGGATCACCGGGCGGAGGTGGCTGCGGGTTGCCGAGCGCTGCGGTGAGGGCGGCGAGCTGTGCGGTGATGCCATTGATGGCCGCCCACAGAGCTTGGTCGTCCCGCGGATTATCTCCCATGAGTTCAGCGGAGATCGACGCTGAACAGGCGGGGCAGCAGACCGCGGAGGGCAGGCGGTGCAGCGGGCGCAGAGATCGACGCGGCGAAGCAAGCAGGGAGGACTGGCGCCGAGCTAAGAAGTCGGGGCACGCCTCTGATACCAACTGATGTAGTAATTACCTCCGGAGGAGGGAGCGGTGGAGCCTTCCGGCCGGAATCGCGCCTCACGGGCGGAGGAATCGTCGAGCGGCGGGATCCTTCCGGATCGGTAGATCTCGCACGGAGAAGGGGGAGGCGGCTAGGGCAAACTGCTTCTTAATAATACTAAAAACTGAAAAGAAAATACACTCTCCTCCCTCTTATACTATGGGGGGGGGGGGTGGGGAGAAATAACTACTAGCACACACAAGTTAATAGCACACATAATAGTTCCACATAACAAGTACAACAAAAAGAGCATAAAATAAATAGCGCCGCCTCTTTATTTAAACGGCTCGCGGACTCCAAAGCGGGTCGAACTTCTTGAGCCATGCAATCCCCGATTCGGCGTGGGCTTCGTCGCTGACGGTGCTGGTCGCACCGTAATCCGCATCAATTCAGTACTGTCATTCATGCTACTAATGTCGTTCCATGATATTATGCTCCAACTCAGTTCATATACCTCTCAAGGACTATTTTTCAATTGTACGTTGATGGCATGGTTATTACTTGAAGAGATTCAACACCCATTTTGTTTGGTTTAGGTTAAGTGTGTTGTTGATCTTACTATGTCTTCTCTTTATACAAGTTTCTTTATGCCTTAAATTAGTATTTCTTTTCTTATTTGTATCCCTTAATGGGAATAATTAATCATGCTCTAAATCAGTCTATGTGCACGTGTATGAGTATGCTATTTTAATTCTTTATTTACTTGCATTTAATCTGAAAGTTTTTCTTTTTATTTTGCCCGTAACTCATACTAGATGTTTATGTACATGTTGCTTAGAGTGCTAATACTACTTCCTAGCAGGTATCCGGTAGGATCACATATTGTGGCCATGAAATATCTGAATTTTTCCCCCAGAGAACTTCTGCCTACATCAGTCAGCATGATATTCATATCGGTGAGATGACAGTTAGAGAAACCTTCGATTTCTCAGGGCGTTGCATGGGAGTGGGAACCAGGTATAAACTAATGACAGAAATATCAAGGAGAGAGAGTGATGCAGGCATTAGGCCAGACCCAGAAATTGATGCTTTCATGAAGGCAATTGCAGTGGAAGGGCAAAACTCAAGCTTAGCAACTGATTATGTACTTCAGGTCTGATTCAAAAGTTTGTTGGTTGTTATTTGAATTTCATCAAGTAACTTTAATTGGCAAGGCTCATTTGGGAATGTTGATTTTGTGAAATACCACAATAGGTACTTGGTTTAAATATCTGTTCAGATATTATTGTTGGTGATGAGATGAGAAGAGGGATTTCTGGTGGGCAAAAGAAACGTGTCACTGCTGGTATATATTTGTAACATTCATCCTGAAGGACAGTTTTTACAGCAACTCATAAGTTCCCTTTTGTACCTTCAAAAAATAAATTTTATCGTTCCCCTCTTTTATGCTTGGATTGCTAATGCTCCTAGATGAGTGGAAAGGATCATCTCATTATGACCACTTGTGCTTGCTTTACTCACATATTTATTTTTCTTTCAAATGCCTAATTTTGTAGGTGAGATGTTGGTTGGACCTGCAAAGGCATTCTTTATGGATGAAATATCCACCGGGCTCGATAGCTCCACCACCTTTCAAATTGTGAAGTTCATTAAACAGATGGCACATGTTATGGATGGGACAGTCTTACTCTCTCTCCTTCAACCAGCACCTGAGGCTTTTGAACTTTTTGATGACCTGATTTTGTTGTCCGAGGGTCAGATTCTTTATCAGGGACCTCGTGAGCATATCCTCGAGTTCTTTGAGTATATGGGCTTCAAATGCCCAGAAAGAAAAGGAGTTGCAGACTTCCTTCAAGAGGTTGCATCAAGAAAGGATCAAGAGCAGTACTGGTTTAGAGAAGGCCAACCTTACCGTTATATCCCCTGCACTGAGTTTTCTAACTCTTTCAAGTCATTTTATATTGGAAAAGAGGCTGCAGGATATCTTAGGATTCCATTTGATAAATCCCTAGCCCATCCTGATGCATTGGCTGTGGATAAGTATGGCATGTCCAACTGGGAGCTCTGCAAGGCATGCTTTTCTAGAGAGTGGTTGCTGATGAAGCGCAGTTTGTTTATCTATGTTTTTAAGACTACCCAGATAACAATTATTGCTTTGATTACCTTGACTTTGTTTCCGAAAACCAATATGCACCTTGAAAGTATCAGCGATGGCGGAAAGTATTTTAGTGCATTGTTTTTTAGTTTACTCAGTGTGATGTTCAATGGGATGTTTGAACTAGCCATCACTGTCTTAAGGCTTCCTGTGTTCTATAAACAAAGGGACTGCTTGTTTTATTCTCCTTGGTCATTTGGATTATCATCTGCAATTATTAAGATCCCCATCTCAGTTCTAGAAGCTGGAATTTGGATAGTCATTACATATTACGGTATTGGCTTTGCGCCTGCAGCTAGCCGGTAAATATCTTAGTAGTTATTATTATCTATTATTTTATGTTGCTCGTAGTTATTATTTTATGTGCACAGGATTCCAGTGCTTATGCTCTTCGATAATTTTTCTAATATAGGATCAGCATAAAGATTGCATGTTTTCATTTTGTTCTAATTTCTTAACATTTAACAGGTTCTTTAGACAATTCTTGGTATACTTCCTTGTAAGCCAGGCGGCTTTTGCCCTTTTCCGGTTCATTGCTGCAGTTGGAAGGACAGTGGTCATAGCTAACTCATTTGGAATGTTTGTCTTGCTTGTTGTCTTTGTTCTAGGCGGATTTGTTGTCTCCAAAGGTATACAACTATTTTACTTACAAGTTACATTTTTTTAGTAATTTCTTTCTCCCTTACAATGAAGCATTTCATGAAGGTTCTGATTTTTTTCTGGCAACACTTTTCAACTGTACGAAATCTTAAATCTTGATTTGTGCGGATGTGCATAGCATAAATTCTTTTCCACACTTGCTTTACCCTCATGACTTCCTGATCATGTGAGTTCATTGAAGAAGCTACTTGCCCATCAATGAATCCTTTGCATGCAACATTGAACAAATTTACCAAACAAGAATGGGACTTGCTCTACAGTACCTGTTGGGGGAAAATACATCGATTGATGCTGACAAACAAATAATGGATACAAAATAACAAGAAAATCAGAGACGCTCTGCAATGAGAGTTACTTTTTATTAGTTCGGAGCCAAGTTATATGATTCAATTTTACATACCCCAAAATATCCTCTCTCTCTTTCACCAATATTTATGACTTCTTTTCTCCATTTATCTTTTCTCTCACTTCTTTTGCTCAGAACAATCAAGCCTAACTCAATGAAGCTGCCTTCAATCTAACTTGACCTTGAACGACTCTAGCCATCTTAAATAACACTGCACATTGCTCGATGTCCTAAACTAAGAAAACTAGATGACACAGGATGATTATGGAGTGAATTTGCAATTGCGCCCTAATAGAAATCCTAAGGAATTGGTGTTAATTTAGTGTCAAGAGGATTCTAGATTGTGTGATGCACATGCAATAATTTAACGAAAACTGCAATTGTTGGAATTTGGAGTGCAAATAGTACAATTGGTGTGCAGTTAGCGGTCTCTCTCTTTTTGGGATTAGTCTTACATCTCAGATTCGGGTTTTGAGTCTCCCTTGTGTGTGTATAAATAAGGGAGAGTTGTATTGATTTAGAAGTGTGAATAATAAAATATTTTCATTCCTTATTTTTCTACTTGGTATCAGAGACAGGTTTGCAAAAATTTCAGTCCCAAAAATATTTTATTCCGTGATCTCAGCCTTGATTTTCTGGTGTTTTCTTGTTTCCTTTCCTGGTGGTGTGTGGAAAGGAACATCACAGAGGAAATACGAGAGTGTTGCGGTGGAAGGAGCGTGGCGAGGAGAAGCATCGACCGACTCTTCGTACGATAGGAGCACTGCTCTTGGTCGGGAGACGCATTAGACGCAGCAGCTCGACGCGGCATCACACAACGCGCAGGAGCAAAGCGCAGAAGTTGATGCGAGCGCTCGATTGCGGGAGAAGCATCGGACACGTGTGCGCGCTGCTCCGATCGATTGTAGGAGAAGCATTGATTGCGGGAGAAGCATCGACGACGGGAAACGGAGCACCTGCGGCTGTATAAGAGGAATTATGCAGGAAGGAGCACAAAGGGATTTGACGAAGGAGAAAGGAGGAAGGGCACGGAGGCCGGGCACAGGCCGCAGTAAGTCCGGCGGGAGAAGGAAAGTCGCGGGACCGGCTTTTCGTGTGACATTTCTGGCGCAAGAGCGCGGTGGGAGAAGGAAGGTCGCGGGACCGACATTCCGTGTGACATTTCTGGCACTAATGGAAGAAGAAGAATCGTGCGCCAAATTCCAACTCGTGCAGAATGCTCCAGTCCAGGGAGGCTTCTCGCGTGCGCAGAAGTAGGTCGCGGCCCTTAGCAGGAGAGGAAAAGCGTATAGTGCACAAGAAGTGGGGCAGATCTGCGCATCACGTAGGAGGCACATCGCGCAGGATCGTCAGGCGTGCGCGGCTCTGCGAGGAGAAGTATCGCACACGGCTCTGCTCGTCGGTCTTATGTATCGACCCTTGCGGCTCACGTACAGAAGGTGTAACGTCGTTGGCACTGAGGCGTAAGGAAGTGTTGCAGATCTTGTGCGAGCATCCTTGTCATTGCGGTTGTTTTATTATTATTTTTTGTGTGTGAGGGTGTCGCGTGGAGAACTCACATTCATAGTCAAGAGTTGTGGGCGCTCATGGAGAAGTTGGTCTCCAAGATGGAGGAGGCGGATCTAAAAGTGTTCTTTGAATTCCTGCAAATGTCAAATGGCGAGGGATTAGCTCAGTCGTCATCGCCTCTGGTAAAGCTGGATATCCCTCCCATAGAACTGAAGCTCGACAGACCAGCTACGTACTTAAGTTGGTCGTGTCAGGTGAAAAGGGCACTCTCCAGAAGGAATCTGGAGGGTTATCTAACTGGCGAGAAGAGGGAGCCATAGAAGCACTCAGATAGGTACAACGAATGGAAGACTACGGACAGTCTATTACATACCTGGCTCTTAAACTCAATGCTTGCATTTATCGCCATCACAATGGACGGTATAAAGACTGTAAGCGATGTTTGGGGAAAGTTACAGAGGCTTTACGCAGGAGCCAACAACAACATGCGTGTGTTTCAGATTGAACGGGAGATTGAGACCGTAACCCAGAGAGATCGTTCGATTCAAGAGTATGCTGCAGATCTAGAGCGACTATGGGCAGACTATGATTATTTTTCACCAGCCGCATATTGTAAAGATCTTGAATGTACGAAAGGGGAGTGAGATGCTCAATGAAGGACTATGCATTTTATGAAAGGATTGAACCCGACATTTGAGCCGAGGTGTGCAATATTGCTTGCTCAGCGAAAAATTCCTTCCCTGGATGAGACGATCTCAGGCTCTCAGCCATGATACAGGAGGAAAGTAGGATCAGACTCCAGACCGGTGGAAACTCTTTTGAGAGATAAATCGGCTCTAGCGGTCACCAATCAAGGGCACGAGGGATACATGAGTGAGATGCGTCAATGTTAGAATTGTGGTGAAATAGGTCATCTCTGGTTGACTTGCCCAAAGACACCAAAGGAGAGGGATGCAGGTGGACGGGAAAAGTTTGGAGGTCGTTGGCGCGGTCGTGGAGGTCGTAGAGGTGGTGGATGACGAGGCTATCGTGCAAATCTCATGATAAGCGAGGAAGTGGCAGAAGAAGGTATTGATGATGTGGGTCACTCAAGGGAGCAGGAGATTTTGGATGCATACCACCAACTGATGCAAAGAAAACAGAAAGGTGTAATGGATGACACACCCACTCCAACTGCGCCTAGGAGTAATGTTGCTTCTTTTGCTCACATAGCCATATGTACTTATAATACTCATGCCCTCGCATCTACATCCACCACTGGCTCAATAGATTGGATAATCGATTTGGGTGCCTCTCAACATGTTACTGGGAATGCGAAAGAATTCCTTTCGTACACTCCCCTATCAGTCCTAGAGCACATTCAGACTGCTAATGGAACTGCTCAACTAGTGGTTGGTAAGGGTACTGTGCAATGTGCCAACACTTTAACTTTGTCCAATGTTTTGCATGCTCCTTCCTTTCCTATGAATCTCTTATCCATTAGTGCAATCATATCTCAACTAAACTGTGTCATCTTGTTTGATATCCTAAAGGTGATCTTCCAAGAAAAGGAGACTGACAGGAGACTTGGGACTGACGCTTGACATAGTGGCTTGTGGTATCTAGATAAGGAGAATATGGACTCGGCTCTTTCAACACTTATAGAGGGCGTTGCAGAAGGTTGAAGATGCGTAGAAGACTTACTCCTACTTCAACATCGATGTCTGGGTCATCCTTCCTTTCTAGTCTTGAAACAAATGTATCCCAATTTGTTTATAAAGTTAATTGTAATAAACCTGTATGTGATGCATGTGAATTGGAAAAGCATACCAGAAACCCTTATTCTGGTTCTGGTAGTAGGTGTTCTTATCCGTTTAATCTAGTACATTCTTATGTTTGGGGATCATATCCCACACCTACAGTGAATGAATTTCGGTATTTTGTGTCTTTCATTAATTGCTTCTCTCATGTGACTTGGCTTTACCTAATGAAAAACAAGAGTGATGTGCTTGATTGTTTCAAGGATTTTCATAAAGGAGTTCAAACTCAACACGGTGCAATCGTAAATGTGTTGAGGTTTGAAAATGGGATAGAGTACACCAACATGACGTTTGAAGAGTACTTGTCCTTGCAGGAAATCCAACATCAAACTACTTGTCCATACACGCAGAGCAGAATACTTCAATAAAATATTTATAACATTCATACAACACACGTCTATTCCACCATCATCAAAATAAGAAAAGAAAGACAAGCCACATCAACCTAGATTGTGGGAGAGGAGGAAAGAGATACACACGACGCTTGAGACTCTTTCGTGGAGACAAAGAGGGTTCCAGATCATGACTCTGTGAACGCTTTGCTCGTCGGCTGTCATCCGGAGTAAATGAGTTGTTGTCACCAGCTCCCAGTTGACCCATCTTCTCAAGTGTTTTGCGCTACCCACATCTTTTCTTCTGTCTCCCTAGCTTGCGGCAAAATAGACGCTTCTTATTCTTCAACCTTGAAATCTTGGATGATGGGGATAACCTACGGGATGATCCCTAGCACTTGGAGAACAGAAACAACAGAACTTTGGAGAAAAAAAACGGATCACCCGTTGAAATCGCGAACCTGCGTATTTATAAGCAGAGCAGGATTTTGACCAGCGCACGAGCCGATGCATGACCAGCGGTCGTGCGAGAAGGAAAGGTCCACTGCTCATGCGCAAAGGAACCTGGACTGGTGGGAAAACTTTGGGTTTTGGGGGGAAAAATATTGACAGAGCACGACTAGTGGTTGTGTTATTATCCTCGTGCGTTTCCTTGTGCGAAAATAGGGGGGCGCTCGGGTCAGATTTTGCAAATAGCCATGCACGACCAGTGGTCGTGCATAGGTATAGGGTCCATTACTCGCGCAAGAAGGGAAACACACGCCTAGTGGCCTTGTACCTCTCCATAGAACCATCGGAGGGAGTCTTGACCTAAAGTCCCACTTGCAAGTAATAGGAACAACGGTAGAAGAAGAACAAGCTCCCAAGTACGAGTATGCTTAAGTGCCTCTAACTCAACAGACATGACAACCTGCCACTCAGGTATCTGGGAAGCCTCATGGTAGGTAGTCGGCTCTGGAGTGCTACAAGCAGTAGCAGGAAGGGCAAGAAGGTCCAGCGGAAGTGTAGCAAGGCTAAGGCGGCCGGGAGAACATCGCTCATGAGGTGGGTTGCGACGCACAAGAGGATCGTCCACATAACACTCGCTGGAGGAGGTAGGCACTGAGTCTGGGGGCACTAAAGGCGAGGGGACGGGAGCAGGAGGAGGAGGACGACGAGTGTAATGATATGGAAGGGGGACGATGAGCGCGTCCGAGGGAGAGGTGGAAGGTGGAAGGGAAGAGGGAGGAGATGGTGTAGACGGTGGCAAGAAGAGAGGAGGTGGACAAACTGGTGGAGAGGAGGAGACATGAAGCGGTGGTGTGGAAAGAGTGAGGAACTGCACATTAGAGGGAGTCACCGATGAGTGCGAGGTCGAGGGGACGGAGGACACAAAGAAAGGGTGAGACTCATCAAAGATGACTTCACGTGAGATACGAAGTTGACGTGCAACAAGATCATAACATTGATAACCCTTGTGCTCAGTACTGTATCCGAGAAAGACACAAGATACAGATTGAGCAGAGAGCTTGGTACGCTCACGTGAAGGAAGAAAAACATAACACCGACAGCCAAAAACACGCAGATGAGTATAACGCGGGGGTCGGGTGTACAGACACTCACCATGACACCGACTCTGAAGAAAAGTGGAGGGCTATAGGTTAATGAGATAGACAACAGTAGAGACAGCCTCAATCCAAAAAAGAGGAGGAACGTGAGAATAGATGAGAATGCGGGTTGTCTCAATGATGTGACGATGCTTTCGTTCAGCAGTGCCATTCTGGACAAGCAAGCTGAGGGAGAGTACCGTAGGTAGCTAGTAGGTTGGAAAAGCATAAGAGAGGTACTCCCCCCCAAAGTCGGAACGGAAAATACGTATGAAATCAGAGAACTGGGTGCATTCTATAGTGAAAAAAGCAACATAAATATGAAAAAATTCTGAACGAGAGTGCATAAATAAATCCAACAATAGTGAGAATAATCATCAATAAATATAACATAGTACCGATGTCCGCCCTTTGATACAAATGGTGCGGGACCCCATACATCTGAATGAAATAAATCAAATAAATGACGAGACCTGGACTCATTGGACTGATAAGGGAGTTGTAGTTATTTTCCAAGCTTACAACCCGTATAAGAGTGAGACCTATCAACAAAAACACGATCAAGGAGACCAGTACTGATGAGGGACGAAAGACGCGAGCCACTAAGATGACCAAGCCGGTGATGCCACTGAAAGAAGCCCGTTGAGGAAAGACACAAAGATGAAGCTGTTGGTGACGATGAAATGGATGAAAGATGAAGATGATCAAGGATGTAGACCCCGCTACGGCGACGACCAACTCCAAGGTGTATCCCTGTCAGACAATTCTGCACACGAGAAGAAAACTCATCAAAAATAACAAGACAACCGTGAGAGGTGAGTTGACTAGCGGATATAAGGTTCATGGATAATTTGGGTATGTATGGCACATCAGGAATATGAAAATGGGTGGTATGAAGAATCCCACGGCTAGTGCATGGTAGAATAGTGTCATCTGCAACCATAACATTGAGGGCAGACGAGACAGGCTGACAGGGCAGGATGTGAGTGACATCATGGGTCATGTGAAAAGAGGCTCCAGAGTCAAGCAACCAGTCAGAGGAGGTGATACCTGCTGGGGCGGAGGCAGCCGACTGAGAAGCAGAGACACCAGAAGCATCCGGTGAGAGCACGAAGGCAGAGGAGCGATGTACTTAACTATAAGATAGCTGCTGGGCAAGGTTAGAAACAGAGAGTGATTGTGTCATAGTAGATAAATGAGCTGGAAGAGCACCAGGAGCACGCTGCTGACCAGACTGCTGAGCTCTCTGATGTTTGCGGCACTCGGATTTGACGTGGACAATGCACTGACAGTAATGATAACAGACAGGATGACGACGAGGAGGCACCATACTGAGCAGTAGAGGGCACTGGAGGACGAGGAACAGGCTGCACCAGTGCACTATAACCCGGTGAAGGCAGTAGAGAAGTACTCACAAGGGAGGACTGCGATGGAAACTCCGGAGCAGCAAGGACAACATGAGGCAGCACACCAGAAGATGTAACAGTGTCAAAGGAGTGGAGACGAGTCTCTTCAGCGATTACCAAAGCCAGCGTATCGCTACGAGAAGGTGGAGGATCCCGGTGCAAAAACTGGGCACGAACAGGCTCGAACTCGGGCAGTAAGCGCATGAGAAACTCATACTTGCGCTGAAAGTCCCGATCCCGAGAGGTAGCAACACATTGAGGGCAACTAATGCAGGGGGAAGGAGCCATCTCATCGGAATGACGCCAGAGGTCAAGGAGCTCAGCAAAGAATGCTTGAACAGAATGATCACGCTGATAGCAAGTGTCAAGGGTCTGGAATAGAGAGTAGCGCAGAGCCTGACTGGAGGGCAGGTAGAGACAACGCAGGTGATCCCACGTCGCCCTGATCGTAGGTAGCTGGTAGACGGTCATGCGAATGAGGAGCTAACAGGACTGACAAATGACGGTTATCGCACGGGAGTCGGCAGAGCTCCACTTTTCCATGTCGGAACACTGGACGGAAGCAATGATGCTAACCGTGGAAGAATCGTCCACAGAAGGGGCTGCTGATGGAAGCGGAGCAGGTTCAGAGCCGTCAATGTGGCCCCACAAATCTAGACCACGGAGGATCACGCCGATAGTGGCGGACAATGCCTTGTAGTTTCGTCCATCGAGAATGACATCCGCCTTCTGGAGAAAGGCAGAGCAGTAAGATGAAGCCATCGAGGTTGCAGGATCAGCCGGAAGAGGAGATCTGTCGGCTACAAAAATCAACGGAGGAGACCGGCAGCACAGAAGAAGACCGAAAGCAGCACAGAAGAAGACCTACGGGAGCAGACTGCAACACAAGCCGACGGGAAACTGCGCAGGAAATCCGGCAGAAACAGGCACTCCGGCAGGAATGGAGAGAAACCAGCGAAAGCAGAACGGCGGTGGGAAACGATCACGTCGATCGGAAACAGCGAGCGGGACGGGATCGAGTCGATCGGAAACAGACCGGCATTAGCGAAGGGGATGGGATCACTCGATCGACCAGAAGCGGCGAAACGGGATCAGGGAGACGGCGGAAGCAGCGATCAGTGAGGTCGTGCGGAAGCAGGACAGGATAGGGGATTTTTCTAGGGTTATTATCCCTCTGATACTTGAAAGAAGAGAATCAATATGATGTATTCACAAGAGTAAGGTATATATAAGTATATGGGAGGGTGTTCACAACACTCATGGTGAGCATAAGACAACTCTACTACACAGTAAGTATACTACATCTAACAAAGTTATATAGACATGTATTTATAGGCAACAAGTCTTAACAAATCTCTAACAAGATAGGTGGATTATTTGGTAAGATATTGAGTTTTTTCAAGTAAAAAACTTTGACGTGATTTTTTTGTGCTAATGAAACCCATAAACAATAATTTTAATTAACAATAGTAATTGTAGTCCAACATTTTACACCAATTTAAATATGAACTTCTCATCCTGATTGAGGAATATATTTTGCTCTCAACAGTAGTTTGTGTTTAGAATATTGCAATCTTCACTATAGCCTTGTCTCTTCGCTGAGCAGATGATATTCCTCCATGGTGGATCTGGGTTTATTGGATTTCTCCAATGATGTACGGACAAAATGCCATTGCTATAAATGAATTTCTTGATCCTAGATGGAGTGAGGTATTTTGTGTCGAGATTGCTACCATTTTCTAATATTTTCCCTTTGTAACTTGTAGAGTTAGCAAGAAGAACTTATTTTCCTCGTTAACAATTTATGTTGCCCTGTTGGTTTGATAAATTTTTATCACAGCCTAACAATGACAAGAGCATAAATCAACCAACAATTGGAAAAGCAATTCTCAAGTCAAGAGGAATGTTCATAAATGGCTACTGGTATTGGATTTCTGTTGGAGTCCTTGTTGGATTTACTTTTCTATATAATATATGCTTCATTCTGGCATTGACTTATCTGAATCGTAAGCACATCAACTTTCATTCTGATACTTAAAAGAGTAGCAAACCGTTTTTTATTTCACGTTCCTCTTCTTTTTCAGCTATTGGGGATCCTCATACTGTTATCGTAAATGATGATGATGAAGCTAAAAGTAAGAACCAAACCTGGAAAAAGGAACAAGTGCCAGGACTAGCAAAAAGGCTCAAAGAATTTGATAGACCTATTGATACGGGTCTGCGTGCTAGTATTTTATGTTTTCTTAACTTCTGAATGGTTTATCTGGCTTAGTTTTAGGCTTGGGGGGGGGGGGGAGAAAGATACGCAGTTAATGCTTATATTTTGGATGATTGATGCCCTAATGCATAAGCAGTCAACAAACAAAATATGAAAGTAACAATCATAAATTGAAAGAACGGCCCATGCTCAGCAGTATGAAGAAATTAATGTAGCTTCGTCAATATTGCTACTTCACATTGAAGTTTTCTCTTCATAATTCCACTTAGAGAGTTTATGTTATTTTAATTTAGATTATCAAAAAACTACTAATCATATGTTGTCTTATTTTATTAGATACTAAAAAGCAGGATTCAGAAATGAATTCTGGGAGCAGTACCAAAAACATAGGCCAAAAAGTCATGCAGGGAATGATTTTACCTTTCCAGCCTCTATCTCTTACGTTCAACAATGTGAATTACTATGTTGACATGCCCTCTGTAAGTCAGTTATCCCAAGAATCAATTTCAGCGAACTCTAATTATTTCTTCAGTTACATTTTTCACACTGAATTTAAAACTCATCGGTTCAGCTAAGAATTTAATTATACCTTAATTTTTTTTAGTTCTGGAATTTTCTTTTCAATTATAAGTGCATGAATAGAATTATTCCTTCGAGAGCCTGAGCTTTTCTATACTTTTTGGATGCCTTTGGTAGCCAACTGGTTCTCAATGCAAAACTGTTTAAATTTAGGTTTGAATTATTTCATCTGCTCATATATATTTCTTAGAATACTATGTTTTTGCTTTCAAATATAATGAACTATGAACTCAAACTTTGTTTGCATATATGCATCATCCAAATCATTGACCTAGGTAGTTTCCAAAAGTTTGAATGGGATTTACTATATTTAGTTATATTGCTCTTAGAGTTGATATGTTTTTTGATTTACGAAGAAACCATGTTAGTTGATAAAGCTTGACTTTATCTCCTTGGCGGAATCTATTCTAAAAATGCCAATTTCTAACATCATATCACAATTAACTGCATATTCAGCAATTTAAAGCTTTGGAGCTTTCTTTTTATTCATCTTAGCATCAGATTTTACCCGTAATATATATATATATATATATATATATATATATATATATATATATAATATACAGATTAATGCAAAAACGCGCAGCGCGTTTTGCTCTAAAAAACGCGCTCCCCGGAAATACGGAAAAAACACCCCCTAAACAGCATTTTTAAAAAAAGTGGTCAACATGAAAGTTGTTGATCTCGTCGAGATCTACAACTTTCATGTTGACCACTTTTTCTAAAAATGCTGTTTAGGGGGTCTATTTTCAAAAGGCGCGAAGGGGGTTCCGCCCGGTAAATATTACGATTTTTTTTTTTTGCGCGGACCTCCCTTCGCGCCTTTTGAAAATAGACCCCCTAAACAACATTTTTAGAAAAAGTGGTCAACATGAAAGTTGTAGATCTCGACGAGATCTACAACTTTCATGTTGACCACTTTTTCTAAAAATGCTGTTTAGAGGGTGTATTTTTCGTTTTTCCGGGAAGCGCATTTTTTTGTCCAAAAAGCGCTGCGCGGAAATTCAGTGCCCCCATATATATATATATATATATATATATATATATATATATATATATATATATATACGAGTTCCAGGCACGGGCCTCCGGCCCGATGGCCACGCGCCACAGTACCCGTCCGGCGACGGCGGGCTTCTCCCGCCCCCCGACAGAAAATGTACGCCCCGTCGAAAAATTTGCTCTTCGCCGAAAAATGCAGTCTCGGGCAAACAACATAATTTGCATTGGTGTTTTTTTGAGAGTGTCGGGGGCGCGTTGGTAGGGGTGAGAATCACGAATGAAGACCTCATGAGGTAAGAATTGAGGGAGTCGTGTTTCTTCTATAATCAATTCTCATGAGAATTGAAATGAATTCCAATTCTAAAGTAATTTTATGGTCGCCGAACAACCACAATTGGAATTGACAATTGAATGTTAATTCCAAAGCCCAATTCCATTGAAACGAACGGAGACTGATTTTTTATGTACGTGCAAACCAAAATTCTATTGATGAAATTGGAATCATTTTTATGTGTGTAAACTATGCTGCAAACTGTGATATACATTGCAGTGTGATTATAAAAATCAGATGCTAAACATTGGTTTCCTATGTACATGCTATCGAACACATCTATTCCTAAAAATGGTCATGCGTGTTTCTTTATATTGTTGTCTAGATAAAAAGAACAATGGAAACATAATAAAATGTATCAACTCTACCCTCACATCAATCCTTGTTGTGCTTGTCTAGAAATGAATTGGAAACTCCAAATACCTGGCACATGTTGCAGCCATACCTACAACATCTTTTATATTTAGTACTGAAACTGATTGAAGAATTAACATGTAAATATCATATAAATAAATAAAGAACATTTGTAAATTAAAATTAAATGAGATGAGAACAGTTGAATAAAATGCAGGTGTGCCATAATATGCAGATGCATCAGAGGCAAAATTAGTAAATTAGCTTTTATCATCATGCAGTTCTGTTACCAATCCTTACAGCCCAGAAATAACAATTGAACTGATATCTGCTAGTGGAGTAAAACAGAGTCTCCTCCTTAAAATATGTTTATGAAGAAATCAAAGGTCGATGAACTCCAATGTTGCTCCTATGTAGTTTTAAAATCAGCATTTGTGTTGATTCATGAGTTTGATGGAGAGGAGGTGAATACCTGATAGGTTTGTCCTGAAGTTGGAGTCGGCGATAGGAGTCAGTTGGAGTCGGCATCAATGGCTTCGAGTGCAGGCGGTGGCGGCAGAGCCACACGTTGGATTCAGACGGCAGAATTTTCCATTTTGTTTCCTGTTCACTACGAATTACTTATTCAACTTAAATTATCTTGATGAATTAAATTCATCAGAAATATCTGTAAAAACCTACAGGATGTTTGCATTCATGTCAGTGAGGGATGACCTCCATGTTATAAAACATTTACAGTTTGAAGTTAAAAAATATAGTTGCTATAAGGTTTATTCCAGTATAGTTTTCCCGAATCAGTAAAAAGCAGATATTAGAATGTGCAGTTTTCAGGATTTGGGTGAAATGATTTCTATAAACATCAAAGAAAATGAAGATCGGCAAGGATTGCTTAGATGTTGTATCCTACCACCAATCCGCTGAAGTAGGCGACCATCATAAGAACAGAGTGAAAAAATTGAAGGTGGTAGTGGGCAACAAAATCAGCGAAAAGAAAAAAACAAAGTGAAAAACGTGAGAAGGTTGGAGTTAGTTTGGAGTAGTACCACCGGTCCGTTGATGGAGAATGCGTAACCACCCTTTGCGCTTGAGGCGGAGGGTGTGGTATTTTTCTTTGCATGCGAAGTGGAGATCCCACGGCTAGGTCGCCGGCTGTGGAGGAGGCGGACATGCTTGGCGGCTACAGTAATATTGCTGGAGGAGTCGTGAGCGGGAGCAGCGAAGGGGATGGAGGGAGATGTCGAGCGATTTTGTGGTTAGGGCGGAGGGGATCGGGTTTTTAACAGGCGTGAGGGAGGGGGAGAAGATAAGTTTAGTTATTTGCAAGCCAAATCAAGTTGATCCAAGGGCTAGAATTTATTCAAGGATCAAAACACTCAAATCCGATGGCCACCTATTTACCCCTTATTTTTGAACTCACGCTATTGACAGACCCTGATATATCTTTTTAATATAGTATATATATATATATATGTGTGTGTGTGTGTGTGTGTGTGTGTGTGTGTTTGTGTGTGTGTGTGTGGGCGCGTGCATGTGTGTGTTTAATAACTTACCCATACTTTCTCATTTCAGGAAATAGGAAGAAAAGGAGTTCAGGATAAACCTCTTCAGTTACTTTGTAATGCTAGTGGTGCATTTAGGCCAGGCATATTGACAGCTCTTGTTGGCGTAAGTGGAGCCGGAAAGACGACATTAATGGATGTATTAGCAGGAAGGAAAACTGCAGGATATATTGATGGAAGTATTAACATTTCTGGATACCCCAAAAAGCAAGAAACTTTCGCTCGGATTAGTGGTTACTGTGAACAGAATGATATTCACTCACCTTACGTTACAGTTCATGAATCCCTAACATATTCTTCTTGGCTTCGACTTTCCCCAGAAATAGATCTAGAAACTAGAAAGGTAACTCTTCTTTATGTATCGTTATTATTTTTTCTTACATAGTTGCATCATGTAGATATTTAAGGAAAGAATTTAAAAGATAAACAGAGAAAAATAACGTTTGATGTTGACTGAGTATTTACTTTTTCTAACCAGTTAATACCTATATGATTTAGCATACTAATTTAATGTGGAATTTTGTTTTTTTTTTCTTTTGATACAATGCAGATCCCCATTTCTTGAAGAATCTTAAATATGTCATTTCAGACAAGTTTTTCCCTTAATTTTACTTCTCTTAATATTAAGCAATCTACTTTCCAAAAGTTATGTTGTTTGATTTTGTAATGGGTAACATGCCCAATCAATTGTCGTATTTTATTTAATATTCATATATTATGCATTTTGTCTTTTAGTGTCGGGTTATTTACAGTAACGCCCCTGTATCCTCTATTAAGGGACATGTAGAAGGAGAAAAAATAGGAGAGAAAATCACTCTTGATTGTATTATTCTCAAAGAATAGGATTACATACACTTATATAGAGGTAGAAAGAGGGAGAGACTCCTACATATACAATGTGGGACTAAAGGAACTATACATGGGCCTCCCTAATGGACTAATTTATCTTATCTTTAACACTCCCCCGCAAGCTGGAGCGTACAAGTCATAAGCATCAAGCTTGGATAAGAACTGATAGTACAAAGTCCGAGAGAGAGCCTTGGTGAAAATATCAACAACTTTACTGGATGCCGAGACGTGTTCCAATATTATCTTCTTCGATTGAACCTTTTCCCGAATGAAGTGACAGTCAACTTCGATATGGTTTGTGTGTTCATGAAACACCGGATTCTTGGCAATATATATGGCCGCTTGACTATCACAGAGCAGGATAGCAGGAGAGGAGAGTTTTAGACCCATATCTCTGAGGAGACCCTCTAGCCAGGTGACCTCAGATACGACTGCTGTCATTGCACGATATTCAGCCTCAACAGATGAGCGAGCAATAACAGTCTGTTTCTTGCTACGCTAGGTAATAAGATGTCCACCGAGGTAGGTGCAAAAATCAGTTGTGGAGTGTCTATCATTAAGAGACCCTGCGTAGTCATCATCAGAGCATGCAACAAGAGATAATGAAGTTTATGGTTTATAAACAAGTCCTTGTCCAGGAGCCTTCTTTAGATATCTGAGAATCCGCTCGAAGACCTGGAGATGAGAGTTCCGAGGAGTATGCATGAATCGGCTTACAACTTCAACAACAAATGAGATATCAGGTCGTGTAACTGTGAGGTAGATTAGTTTCCCCACCAAGCGTCGATAGTACTCTAGATTGGTAAGAACAGGGTCATTCCCAGAGTCATGTGCCGATAGCTTATGATTCATATCCATCAGAGTGTCTGTAGGTTTGCATCCAGAATAGCCCACACTTTGTAGAAGATCAATGCAATACTTCCGTTGAGATAAGATCAGACCATCAGGTCGTATTGCAACCTCAAGTCCAAGAAAGTATTGCAGATTACCCAGATCCTTTGTCTGGAAGACGAAGTTCAGATGTTGTTTAATGTTCTAGATCCTGATGGCGTCGTTTCCCGTGATCAGAATGTCATCCACATACACAAGAAGAAGAACTGTCCCCGTTGCTTGATGACGAGTAAAAAAGAGAAATCAGCAGAGCTCCGAGTGAATTCCATCTCGCGAACCACCTTACTGAACTTATCAAACCAGGCGCGAGGGGATTGTTTGAGACCATATATAGACTTCCAGAGATGACATACACGAGACTCCCCCGTGGTCTCAAACCCAGGTGGTTGATGCATATACACAGTCTCTTGGAGATCGCCATTGAGAAATGCATTTTTGATATCCATTTGATGAAGAGGCCATTGGCGGTGCACAACAAGAGAGATTAGAACCCGAACAGTATTTAGTTTTGCCACTGGAGAGAAAGTTTCGTCATAGTCGAGGTCATGTTACTGAGTGAAGCCTCTGGCCATCAGACGAGCTTTGAGACGATCAACGGTTCCATCAGGAGCATGTTTGATAGTAAAGACCCATTTGCAGCTAACACAAGACTGATCAGGAGGGAGAGAGACAAGGTCCCAAGTCTGGTTAGCCCAGAGAGCTGTCATCTCTTCGTCCATGACCGCACGCCAGCCTGGATGTTGTAGAGCGTCCTGTAAAGAGTTACGAATAGAAATAGTGAAGAGAGAGAGGGCAAAAGTGCGAAGAGGTGGAGAGAGGCGATGGAGGGATACATAGTTTCTCATGGGATGAGCCGTAGAGGGCGGTGCTTGATCGTCAATGCGCAGAAGGTCATCAGTAGAAGGGGGCTGCTGTCGGGCTATAATGTTGGACGAGCGTCGAGTGTAGACACGGACAGGTGGAGGAGGAGGGAGAGGTCGTGAAGTTGGTACTGGAGCAGCGGAAGATGTGGGAGGCAGAGATGTGGCGGGGATAGCCGGACGAGGAATAGTGGACTGAGGTGGTAGAGTGGACTGAGGTGGTAGAGTGGAGGTGTGGGAGAAAAAACTTTCATCCTCAGTAAAGGTAACATCTGCGGAGACGAGTACCTTGTTTACGGTGGGAGAGTAACAAACATACCCTTTTTGGGTACGAGAGTAGCCAACAAATATACATTTGGTGGTACGTGCGACAAGTTTGTCACTTGGTGGTCCGAGAGAGTGGATATAGCAAGTACAACCAAATGTGCGAGGCGTGAGAGAAAAAGGAGACTTGGATGGAAAGAGTAGACCGAACGGAGAGGCAAAGTTAAGCACGGAGGAGGTCATGCGATTAATTAGATAACAAGCAGTAGAGACAATAAAGTTCCAATATTCGGCGGGAACCTGCATTTGAAGCATGATTGACCTAGTGACATCAAGGAGATGACGATTCTTTCGCTCGACCACACCGTTTTGTTGGGGTGTATATGCACGCGAGGTTTGATGAATTATCCCAAAATCGGTGCATAAATTGGA
The DNA here is from genome assembly GCA_039513925.1 of Platanthera zijinensis. Lineage (NCBI taxonomy): Eukaryota > Viridiplantae > Streptophyta > Magnoliopsida > Asparagales > Orchidaceae > Platanthera > Platanthera zijinensis. Next base: position 169,925,719 of record CM077095.1, read on the forward strand.
GAAGCTGCGACCAGTGTATTCACGAGCATTGTCAGTGCGAAGTGTTTGTACTGACATAGAAAATTGCGTACGTATTTCAACAATAAAGGCACGGAAAATAGAAGTTAGTTCAGTACGATCATGAAGTAGATAAAGTCATGTGAGACGTGAATAGTCATCAATAAAGGTGACAAAGTACTGATAACCAAAAATACTGGGAATTTTATACGGACCCCATATATCAGAATGAACTAAAGAAAATGGAGTACTACTCTGATTACATGTAGGAGGGAAAGAAACACGATGTTGTTTGCCAAAGATACATGATTCGCAAGAGAATTCCTGCAAGGAGATATCAGGAAGTGCCTTCTTAAGAATCTGAAGAGGGGCATGACCAAGACGACGATGCCAATTGACGGAGGGAACAACAGATAGTGAGGTGTGAAGAACATACATGAGATAAAGCCCGTTGGACAGCCGTCCTCTACCAATGATAATCCGTGTTCGACGATCCTGCATGATAAAAGAAGAGGGAGAAAAGATTAGAGAGCAATCAAGATCTTGAGCAAGCCTACTAACATACAGTAGGTTGAAGGGAGATCCCGGAACATGCAGAACCGAGGTTAAGGAGAGAGTAGGAGTAAGTTGTAGATCAGCAGTTCCATACACCGGAGTAGTATCGTCATTTGCCACAGTGATAAACTTTGGATACTCAGTGTGCATATACTGAGGAGGTTTCTGAGACGTAATGTGATGGGTGGCCCCAGAATCCAGGATCCATTGAGAGATGTAGGAGAGACAGGAGAAACCTTCAGTAGAGAAGGAAACAACCGAGCCAGAGGAACGGTTGACAACGTCTTACAGTTGCAGTATCTGTAGGCGGAGGTCATTGATATCTTTCTGAGCAGATGATAGGGGCTCGGTGGAAGAGGGACTCGGAGGAGTAGCAGCAGCCGTAATAGCAGTGAGATGAGGTGGCAAACCATGTTTGCGATAGCAGGTAGTTTCAAGGTGGCCATCACGACCGCAGTAGGTACACTTGAGAGTAGAGCGCCCAGCACGCCCCCGACCACGAGACGTGAAACGACCTCCCCGAGTAGTAGAAGAACCTCGGCCAGAGGGAGCAGGAGTAGGGAGTAGGGGTTGCTGGAGCAAAGGCGGAGAGAAAGTGGCCGGAGCCTCGGGAGGTGGTGTAACTTTGAGCACCATTGAGCAAACATCAGACAGAGAGGGTGTAGTGGAAGAGGAGAGGAACTGGGCCCGGACGCTGTGAAGATGACTAGGAACACGGACCATCATCATAGCGATCCCAACAACCTCCTTCTGTGCCCGTTGAGTAGCAAGGTATGCGGAGGGAGGTTGGTGTTGTATCCAGACCTCTACCAGGGTTCTGGCCTTGGCAACAAAAGAAGTTAAGTCACCTGTGGTTCCAGGATCCAGTGATTGAAGAGCGGAGATAATGTCGAAAAGGTGTTGTAGGCTATCCTTGCCAGAGTAGAGGGAGTGCAGCAACCAAGATTGGACCTGGCCGTCATCGCGAAGCCAGTCATCAGGTTTGACCCGAGTAAGGTGAGCGAGCAAACCCTTTGTCTGCAGAACACGACGAACAGAATGAGCCCATTTGACAAAGTTGGCCTTTCCACTGAGAGAGAGTGGTGATGCGAAGTTCATCACGCACCTCGGGAGGCAAGGCAGCAACACGGGTGGGCAGAGAGGAGGTAGCCGTGGTTGAGTCACTGGATGTCATGGCAGAAAGAAGAAACTGGCCGGGAGGCTAGCAGTGGAGGACAAGTCGGGCAGCTAGCAGTGGAGGACAGCGCAGAACAGACCGCGAGAATGGAACAAGCGGCGGACTATAGTAGGAGCTCGCAAAGGAGAGGAAAGGCGAGCAACACGGATCAATCCGCAGTGAGCAAGGGAAGAAAGCAGGGCGCAGCACTAGGGAGGGAAACAAGTCGCAGCGACTTGAATTAGACCGCAGCGAGAAAGGCCAATAGGCGAATAGAGGCGGATCGCGACGACTAAGAGCAGGTCGCGGCGAGAAAAACAGGTCGCAGCGAGAACAGGTTGCGGCGACTAAGAGCAGGTCGCGGCGAGAAAAAGCAGCTCGCGGTGAAAAGAAAAAGGTAGGTCGCGGCGACTAAGAGCAAGTCGCGACGACTAAGAGAAAAACAGACTGCGACGACTAAGAGGAGGTCGTGGCGACTAAGAGGAGGTCGCGTCGAGAAGAAGCAGCTCGCGGCGACAAGAGAGAAGAAAGAAGAAAAGGTAGGTCGCGGCGACTAAGAGCAAATCGCAGTGAGAAGCAGGTCGCAGCGACACGAAGACGGTCGCGACGAGTAGAAGAGAACCCGTGGACCCCACGAGTCAGAGAGAGGAGGCTATAAGAAGCCTGGGGAGGAGGGTGGAACCACGGAGAGAAGAGGAAGCGGGTTAGAAGAACAAGCCGCAACAGTCAAGCGGGTAGGATGAGGCAGGACGCTGGCGAGTAGAAGGAGGCGGATAGAATCCGGAGACCGCAGGAGGGGATGAGTTTCTCTGATACCATGTAGGAGAAAAAACAGGAGAGAGAAAATCACTCTTGATTGTATTATTTTCAAAGAATAGGATTACATACACTTATATAGAGGTAGAAAGAGGGAGAGACTACTACATATACAATGTGGGACAAAAAAACTATACATGGGCCAATACACATGGGTCTCCCTAATGGGCTAATTTATCTTATCTTTAACAGGACCCAAGGGGCCTTATATGAGCATGGATAAAAAGTCTAGTTTTCTTGTCCTCTTATTGTGAGATATTGATAGCTCTCCCCTCTAACGAGCAAGCTCCACATATGCAACCAAAGTTCCAGCTGTTGGGAAAGAGAGCGAGCAATCCCGACCAGGACACCTGTTGCAATTCGAGCAAGCGCAACACCACAAAAACAATGCAGGAAAAATAATAAAGCACACAGAGAATTTTTACGTGGAAAAACCCAACTTGGGCGAAAAACTACGGGACGATCGGAGTCCAATTCGGAAAGCCTCCACTAAAAATGTGTGAAAAACACACGCACGGAATACAGACTTTTCCTCCACCGATCCACACAGGATCTCCACTCCTCCACCGCAAACACGATCCACAAAGGATCTACACCACTTCTCTTCCAAACACACAATCACTAGTTTGACAAAAGAGAAATACAAGAACAAGTTGAGGAGTCGTTACCCGGACGGATTGAACAATCCGTCCCAACGTCAAGAATGACGTTCACCAAAACACGAAGGAGGACGGCTAAACAAAGCCCCTTCCAACTTCGCCTTCAACCTCCAAGCCACGAACAAGTCCGGCAACAAAACCGGACGGCAACAAAATCTGGACAGCGGCGACGACAACGTCTTCACACGACGGCGGCGGCGGCGTCTTCACACGACGGCGGCGACAACCCTCTCTGCATACAGCAGCGGCGGCGGCTCTCCAAGAACAGCGGCGGCGGCTCTCCCCAAAAACAGCGGCGGCGGCGGCCCCTCCTTCACACAACGGCGGCGGCCCGGCGGCCCTCTCTCCAAGCAGCGGCGGCAGCCCTGCTTCTCCAGCAAGCACGAGGGCGGTGCTCTCCTTCGTGAGAGACCACGAGAGAGAGAGAGAGAGAGAGACAGACAGACAGAGAGACACGAAAAATGGAGAGTGAGGAAGAGTTAAATTTCAAAAGGATCGGCCGGGCTGAAAAAGGGGGGAGCAGTTATTGTACTTCCTAATAATTAACCCAAATAAATAAAAAAGAGAATCCGGTTCAGAATTCCTGAAGGACAAGGCAGTAAAAAGGATGTTGCAACCTAATTTTTCGAGGTGGCAACTTTTCTGCCAGATTTTGATAAACGCAGAAATTCGCCCTTTTAATTTCCTTGCGCGCCCGGAGGTAGAATCACGAGCCGCACCTAGCGCGCCCGGTGGTTTTTACCGACTCGGATGGGAACCACTCCCAACAAATCTCCCCCTTCACATCGAGGCGGAAGAAACCGCCATCCCGGCGATTCTAACGCAATGCTCGAACTTCCCCCTTGGCACGACCTTGGTCAGCATGTCTGCCCCGTTATCATCAGTGTGCACCTTCAGAAGATCAAGCTCCTTCTGCTCCAGGACATCGCGTATCCAATGATACCGCGTGTCGATGTGCTTCGACCTCGAGTGAAACGTGGGGTTCTTCTCCAGGTGAATAGCGCTCTGACTGTCACACAAGAGGGTGTATCGGTCCTGAGTGAAACCAAGCTCTTTGATGAACCTCTTCATCCAAAGCAACTCCTTCCCAGCCTCAGTAACCGCAATGAACTCAGCCTCCGTGGTGGACAGTGCAACACACTTCTGTAGTCTCGACGCCCACGAGACAGCTCCCCCTGCAAATAGAATCATGTATCCGGACGTCGACCTCCTGGAGTCTACATCTCCAGCCATGTCAGCATCAGTGTAGCCCAACAGCTCGGGCTCACTGTCTCCAAATCTCAGCGTCAAGTCGGACGTCCCCTGCAGGTATCTCAGTATCCACTTCACTGCGCTCCAATGCTCTCTCCCAGGATTGGAGAGAAATCTACTAACTGTCCCAACAGCATGCGCAATATCCGGACGTGTACACACCATCGCATACATGAGGCTCCCAACTGCAGATGCATAGGGAATCTTCTGCATAGCCTCGATCTCCTCGGGTGTGCTGGGGCACTGATCAGCGGTAAGCCTGAAGTGAGCTGCAAGCGGCACGCTCACCTTCTTCGCCTGATCCATATCAAATCTCTGCAGCACCTTGCGGATGTACCGCTCCTGTGATAACCAAAGGAGTCTGGCTCCCCTATCTCTGCGAATGTGCATACCCAGAATTGTCCTCGCAGCGCCCAGATCCTTCATCTTAAAGGTGGAACTCAACTGCCGCTTCAACTCAGCAATGCGTGCAGTGTTCCTCCCGACGATCAACATATCGTCCACGTACAGAAGCAAAATGATAAAGTCCTCTGGAGCATACTGCTTGACAAACACGCAGTGGTCAAGGGTGGTCCTCCTGAAGTCGATCTCCCCCATGAAAGAGTCAAACTTTCTATACCATTGCCGCGGGGCTTGCTTCAGGCCATATAAACTCTTCTGCAAGCGGCACACCAGACCTTCCTTCCCTCTGACACTAAAGCCCTCAGGCTGCTCCATGTAAAGCTCCTCGTCAAGATCGCCATGTAGAAAGGCGGTCTTGACGTCCATCTGCTCAACCTCCAAATCTAGTCTCGCAGCAAGTCCAAGGACGACACGAATAGATGACATCTTCACCACAGGTAAGAAGATCTCATCGAAGTCTACACCCTGTCGTTGTCCAAAACCCTTCACCACCAGCCTGGCCTTGTATCTGGGAGGTGTGGAGGAGTCTCCCTGTTTCACCCTGAAAATCCAGCGATTCTTCAAGGCCTTCTTGCCCTTAGGCAATCTCACCAGGTCATAAGTGTGGTTCTTTTGCAGTGACTGCATCTCATCCTGCATAGCATCCATCCACTGACGCTTCTCGGTACTTTCCACAGCCTCATCATAACTCTCAGGCTCCCCCGCATCAGTCAGCAAGACGAACTCTGATGCGGAATATCTGGTGGACGGGTGTCTGGCCCGATCTGACCTCCGTAAGGCCGGCTCAGGTGCCGGTGCAAGCACATCCTCAGCAATGTCCTCAACAACTCCTGGTTCACCATCAGTGGTGATATCATGATCCGGAAGTATATCAACGCCCTGTGCAGGCTCGGGCTCGGCAGTCTCCTCAGCATCATCAACTCCAACCATAGGTGACTCTGCAGCAGTGCGAGAGTCAACCTCCAACTCAACAGTCCCCTCAGGATCACCAACAGTCTGATCCTCACAGAACACAGCATCACGGCTACGTACAAGCTTCTTCTCAACTGGATCAAAGAACCTGTACCCAAACTCTCCACTGTAGCCGTACCCCAAGAAAATGCATTGCCGGGTCTTCGAATCCAACTTTGATCTCTCGTCCCTAGGGACGTGCACAAAAGCTTTACAGCCAAATACCCGCAAGTGACTATAAGATGGGTCTTTCCCATACCAGACTCTATCTGGGACATCCTCCTGTAAGGCTGAACTCGGAGAGAGATTGATGACATGCGTTGCAGTAAGAAGAGCCTCGCCCCAGAACATCCCTGGCAGCTTCGACTCAGATAGCATGCATCGAATCCTCTCCATCAGTGTCTGATTCATCCTCTCAGCTACGCCATTCAGCTGCGGCGTCTTCGGCGGGGTCTTCTCATGTCTGATGCCATGGTCCCTCAGTACTCGTCAAAGGGACCAATGTACTCTCCCCCGTTGTCAGACCTGATACACCTTAGCTTCTTCCCAGACTGTCTCTCCACCTCAGCGTGGAATCTCCTGAAAGTATCGAGTACCTGATCTTTGGTCTTGATGGCATAGACCCAAAGCTTCCTCGAATGGTCGTCAATGAAAGTGACGAAGTATGATGCTCCTCTAGTCTGGACCTTCAGTAGTCCGCAGACATCAGTATGAACTAGCTCCAAAGGCTCTGTTCTCCTGGTGGACGTGTGGCTGTGGAATGATACCCTGTTCTGCTTCCCAGCCATACAGTGGTCGCACCTCTCCAAGTGAACATCAGAAATGTCACTAATCAGCTTCTTCGCCAGGCATCCCAATCCCTTCTGGCTAATGTGTGCGAGCCTCCTGTGCCATAAGGAAGTGGATGCCTCATCCCTGACGGAGTTGGCCTGAGCAGCTTCAGGCCTCCCCTCCATGTAGTACAAGCCAGAATCTCTGTAACCTCTGGCCATCACAAGTGATCCCCTGATCAGCTTCCAGAAATCTCCTCCGAAGACACTCTGATGTCCTTCGTCTCCCAGTCTGCCAACTGATATGAGATTGAAGCGGATGTCAGGCACATGTCGCACATCTCTCAGAACAAGTAAGGCTCCAGTGCTCGTCTTCAAATGCATGTCTCCACGCCCAAGTACCTTGGACGTATCTCCATTGCCCATCCTCAACACCCCACAGTCATGAGTGGTGTAAGTGGCAAATAACTCCCTGTTGTGGGAGACATGCGCAGAAGCTCCAGAATCAACGATCCAACATCGGTCGTCACACGAAAGTGCAGCTGTGACGTCGTCGCCAACAATAATGACGTCGTTCTCCTCAGTCGAAACAGTGGCTGCCGTGTGACCCTCATCCTTGCCCTCAGTGGCAATCCCTTTCTTCTTCTGATCGTTCTTCAATGTATAACAAAACTTCTTGATGTGGCCCTTCTTGTGGCAGTAGTGACATTCCACGTTCTGATAACGTGTCTTCGACTTGGCCCTACTCTGACTCCTGTCGTCCTTCCTTCCTCGGCTTTTACTCCTTCCTCTCCCCCTGGACTCAGTAAAGAGAACGTCGGCTCGTGAAGAAGAGCCCGAAGTCCCTTGAGACTTTCGTCTCACCTCCTCATTCAAGATCCCACTCTTGGCGATCTCCATGAACACAATCCCCTGGGGGGAAGAATTGATCAGAGAAACTCTGACCATCTCCCACGAGTCTGGAAGTGACTTGAGTAGCCACAAGGCATTCACCTCATCTTCAAATGTCACCTTCATGGCAGTCAAACGATCAATGATCCCCTGGAACTCGTTGACATGATCCAAAATGGGTGAGCCCTCCCGGTATCTGAACTCTCCAAGCTTCTTCAGTAAATACAGCTTGTTGATGCCCGTGCTCTTGGCATACAATGTCTCGAGAGTCGTCCACAGATCCTTTGCATCATTGATGCTAGCCACATGGTTGTAGACATTCGGCTCCACGAATCGTCTGATGAACCCACACAGCTTCCGATGCTCCACCTTCCATTTTGTCGGGTCCGTGTCCTCTGGCATCTCCTCAAAGATAGGAGCATGCCAACCCTTCACATATATCAAATCCTCCATCAGTAGGTGCCACTGGTGATAGTTGGCACCATTCAACTTTACCATCTGCTCTGAACCTGATGTAGACTCCATCCTGCTCTGCCAACTGGCCGGACCGACCACTGATCTTTGAGTCGACTATCTCAAAGTATACAACTGGGGAGGGTAGCCAGCGGGCCAATGGTCGTAAACTACCGCTCTCAATTGCACACCCGAGATCCCGATCGACTCGTCCTGAAACCCCAATAGGTCAGCCCGGTAACTGCCCTGTCACTGAAACGGTTCTGTCACTGAACCTCCCTCTGATACCACTTGTTGGGAAAGAGAGCGAGCAATCCCGACCAGGACACCTGTTGCAATTCGAGCAAGCGCAACACCACAAAAACAATGCAGGAAAAATAATAAAGCACACAGAGAATTTTTACGTGGAAAAACCCAACTTGGGCGAAAAACCACGGGACGATCGGAGTCCAACCCGGAAAACCTCCACTAAAAATGTGTGAAAAACACACGCACGGAATACAGGCTTTCCCTCCACCGATCCACACAGGATCTCCACTCCTCCACCGCAAACACGATCCACAAAGGATCTACACCACTTCTCTTCCAAACACACAATCACTAGTTTGACAAAAGAGAAATACAAGAACAAGTTGAGGAGTCGTTACCCGGACGGATTGAACAATCCGTCCCAACGTCAAGAATGACGTTCACCAAAACACGAAGGAGGACGGCTAAACAAAGCCCCTTCCAACTTCGCCTTCAACCTCCAAGCCACGAACAAGTCCGGCAACAAAACCGGCCGGCAACAAAATCTGGACAGCGGCGACGGCAACGTCTTCATACGACGGCGGCGGCGGCGTCTTCACACGACGGCGGCGACAACCCTCTCTACATACAGCAGCGGCGGCGGCTCTCCAAGAACAGCGGCGGCGGCTCTCCCCAAAAACAGCGGCGGCGGCGACCCCTCCTTCACACAACGGCGGCGGCCCGGCGGCCCTCTCTCCAAGCAGCGGCGGCAGCCCTGCTTCTCCAGCAAGCACGAGGGCGGCGCTCTCCTTCGTGAGAGACCACGAGAGAGAGAGAGAGAGAGACACACGAAAAATGGAGAGTGAGGAAGAGTTAAATTTCAAAAGGATCGGCCGGGCTGAAAAAGGGGGGAGCAGTTATTGTACTTCCTAATAATAACCCAAATAAATAAAAAAGAGAATCCGGTTCAGAATTCCTGAAGGACAAGGCAGTAAAAAGGATGTTGCAACCTAATTTTCCGAGGTGGCAACTTTTCTGCCAGATTTTGATAAACGCAGAAATTCGCCCTTTTAATTTCCTTGCGCGCCCGGAGGTAGAATCACGAGCCGCACCTAGCGCTCCCGGTGGTTTTTACCGACTCGGATGGGAACCACTCCCAACACCAGCTCCACGGTATCCTCCACCATTGCCATATTCCCTGACTCTGGCTACTTCTCCGGCGAGTTACCGTTGTTATGCAAGTATGCCCATAACAACTTGGTATCATAACTCTCGGCCCTCTCCCGCCAAAGCACGCCAACATCTCCTCCGTTGCGACCACGACCCTACCCAGTTCAGTCCTCTGTTTTTTCATTCTAGCCAAATTACAATCACTTGTTCCTTGTCCAGAACACACACCATTCGTCATCCCGATCAACGCAATTGGGCCGTTTCACATCATCCACGTCGAGCCCATCTCCCGCGGGCCTCTTCGCTTTGATCGACTAACACCTCGCCGTGTCTTCTATGTTGAGAGCCCGATGTCCTTCCTTCCGCGACATCCAACAACAGGAGCGATCCCAACAGTGTCGTGATACGTCTTCTAGGGCTTCAACTTCCTCGACGCCTCACACCTCTTCCTCTTCAAACCGCCCACCGACGTTTTCGTCAACTTCCTGCATCGAACAACGTTTTCTCTTTTTCCGCTTCCTCCTCCGTCTAATCTGCCTCCAACCAACTCACCTGTTATTTCCTCGAGCCTCCTTCATGCGTCTTTCCTTCTCAATCCCCATGCATTGCTTTCCCCGAGACGCCTAACATTTCCTCTTCTGCACGCACGCGTCCCCCGCTCCCCATCAATACGCCCATTCCTATTTTGGTGCCCAACACTCCTTAAGGCTTAAAGAAGAACTGTTCCTCGAGCCCCCATCCCCGTTTTCTCAAACCCTGCACCAGTAAAAGCCCGCAGAGCCTTCCACTGCTCCCCATCAAGCCGCCCATTCCTTTTTTGGGCCCCATCTAGTTTTATTTTATTTTTCTTTTTAGTCACTGTCAGGCACTTTCATTACTCCACACAACTTTATTCTTATCTTGCGTCACTTCTCCTTATTTTTATTTTATATACTTCCTACATATGACTGCCTGCTCACAACAAGCCCCGCTCACCATATTATTTTCCCTGTCTCACGCCACTATTTTGGACTTCTTTTATTCCGGTACCTCCAAGGCAAGGGAGAGTGAAGGATTGGAGCATATATATTTGTGTCACCATTGGGCGACGATGTGGCTCCCGCGACAACTCCCAAACAGACTCTTCAGAGGAATCCAGTCGTCCAGTCACTCAGTCCTTCTCGCGTGCTATTTCAAGCCACACTATGGACGACACACAAGATTTCATGGGTGCACTCCAAGGATTCATGACGTCCATAGAGGCCCGCCTTCGGAAACCGAAACACATCATCAGGATAACCTGACCGCCATCACAATCAAGCTTAATGAGTTGACCGTCACCTTTCTTGTTGTTACTACCCCACCTACGAATCATGCCAACACAGCCAGGTGCCACCACTGTTAATCCACCACGAGCCACCGACTTTCATTCGCCTATAAGTTGCTATGTTGTCGCGCTACGCAGGATTGAACTTCCCCACCTACGACGACAAAACTTATCCATTGGCCTGGCTCACCAGGTGCAAGCATTTCTTCGACCACCAACAAAATTTTGCCACTGATCGACTTCCTCTAGCCTCTTTCCACCTATTCGACTCAGCTCTGCTTTGGGCCACTCGTCTCCTCACCGACCAACCATTCATGACATGAGACGACTTCAAGCGGTATTGCAACTTGCGTTTCGGCCCTCCCATTCGTAGCAACCCCCTTGGTGCTCTTACGACACTCCGTCAATCGGGAACAGTGGATGATTATTTGGAACAATTTCAGCTCCTTCTGGCACACGTCACGCTTCCTCTAGCGATGCACGTCGCCATCTTCATAGCCAGACTTCAAGATCTCCTACAACTGGATGTCAAATTCGAGGCCCCTTTAGACTTAGTGACTGTTATGAGTCTTACCCGGCTATGCGAACGCCGGTTCTTGTTGGCCCGAGAGGCCTACTTGCTCACCAACATCGACACTTAGCAAGGACATATCGAGGGTCCTCCCGCCCCGCCGGTCTGCCGCTTATCACGAACCGAGATGTTGGACCGCCACGCTCAGTGTTTATGTTTTAATTGCAACGAACAGTGCACTCACAGACACGAGTGCAAAAAGCTTTTCTACCTGCACGTCGAGGACTCGGGCGAGGAGGGAATCAGATGACGCTCGCCCTACCGTGATCTCCCTCGAGTTTGGGGACAAGCTCATTTTGGAAGGTGAGAGTGATGTTTTGGGCAACGTGCCCAATCAATTGTCGTATTTTATTTAATATTTCTATATTTATGCATTTTATCTTTTAGTGTCGGGCTATTTACAGTAACACCCTTGTATCCTCTATTTAATAGACCCAAGAGATCTTGTATGGACATGAATGAAAAGTCTAGTTTTCTTGTACTCTTATTGTGAGATATTGGTAGCTCTCTCCTCTAACGAGCAAGCCCCGCATAGGCAGCCGCGGTCCCGGCTCCACGTTATCTTCCACCATTGCCATCTTCTCCGACTCTAGCCACTACTTCGGCGAGTTACCGCTGTTACGGAAGAAGATCCATAACAGATTCACGTATATTATAATGTAATTTCATGCTATTTGAAGATGTTGGTTATTTAATTTTCTTATATTTTTAACATATAACTACATGGCATTTATATTCAACAGAGTGACATCTAGAACTCAGGTGAATTATGATGACATCTAGACATGTTATGACAGCTTATAAATACATACAATCATTTCTTAAGTTGCCTTCAAGTCTTTATATAATATTACTGATTAAGTACACGGTATTTTACAAACACTTTGACATATAACACCGAAGTCTTATTAACATGGACATCTAATCACACTGAAATTTTAATATTAGTGGCATCTAACATTGAAATCTTAATAACGCTGAAGTCAGCAGCACAGAAATCTTAATAATATTGACATTTAATAACACTGCCATCTAAATGACATGGAACCTAATTGCTAAAATTATTTTTTTATATTACCAATAATTTAACTTTTCAAATGACCAGTTCTAACATATAGCTATTGTTGTACATTATTTATAGATGTTTGTTGAAGAAGTTATGGATTTGATTGAGCTTAATCCTCTGAGGAATGCTCTCGTGGGCCTTCCAGGTATAGATGGCCTATCAACAGGCCAAAGAAAAAGGCTTACCATTGCTGTAGAATTGGTTGCAAATCCATCCATCATTTTCATGGATGAGCCAACATCTGGTCTAGATGCTAGGGCTGCTGCAATTGTTATGCGGGTGGTGAGAAATACAGTGAATACTGGACGAACGGTTGTATGCACAATTCATCAGCCAAGCATTGATATTTTTGAAACATTTGATGAGGTTTACTTTTTGGCTCCTTAATACCATCTTAATGCTGTAAAACAGTAGATGGCCTTCTGAGGTAAATATATTTTCTGTTCCAGCTACTTTTGATGAAAAGGGGAGGACAAGTCATATATGCAGGAGAACTTGGGCATCAATCTTCAAAGCTTGTAGACTATTTCGAAGTAAGTTTCCATGTCCATGAGAACTTACTGCAAGTTTCTCTATGGCAAAAAGCTTTCTTCTGTGATGGGATTTGGTTATTAAAAACATTTTTTGGAATATATCTTCTAGAATCATGCATTGCTTTTATTCAGCTACATGGCGAACAATTTTTTTTTTGTTGTTTAGCTAAACAAATTGAAAAATTTTAATAATAAAATTGTTGCATGGTTAAGAAGATAAAACAACTTCAGAGATTCACAAAATATTCCACACTTTCCATACTCACTAAAAATTCCTGCAATCCTTCAGAACTTAACAGAATATCCACGGCAAGAATATGCAAGTTCCATTACAAGTCAGGATAATTGTAACGCTATTAAGGCTCTTTTTTTAAAAAAAAATCATTCAATGACAGAAACAAAAAATTCCGGCCATTAGTTTGAGGCTTCCAGAAATATTAATTAAGTAGGCAGCGAAAATACAAGAGAACAATGAAAGGAAGCTGATCAGACATCTGTCCAGCAAAGAATGCCAGAATTGATCACAAAACTTTACAGGAAATACACTAAAGCTACCCCATATTTTCTTAGAAACATAAACGAGAGTTGTAGAAACTCTATTACATCTGTAGAAAAATAGAGCCAAACCTTGTATATACTTCATAATCAAAATACAAGAGTAAGTACAAATATATAGGAGAAGAGAGGGAGAAAGAATCATATACAAGACATGTGAGACTAATAGAAGAAAGAAGAAGCGGGTCTATAGATGGGCCTTACACATGGGCTTTTACATCGTTTTCCCTCATATTCTCTAACACTCCCCCGCAAGCTAGAGCGTACAAGTCGTTGGCACCAAGCTTGGACAGGAATTGATGGTACTATTTCTGAGGTAATGCCTTGGTAAGAACGTCAGCAACTTGCCTAGAAGCAGGAACATGCTCAAGCTTTAGCATCTTCGATTGAACCTTTTCTCGAACGAAGTGACAGTCAACTTCAATATGTTTGGTCCGCTCATGGAATACATGATTCTTTGCAATATGGATTGCAGCCTTACTGTCACAAAACAAAGTTGACGGTGAGGATAATTTAACTCCCAAATCCTTAAGTAGACTTTCTAGCCAGGTGAGTTCTAATACAACAGCCGCTATCTCACGGTACTCAGCCTCAACCGACGATCGAGCAACCACCGACTGCTTCTTACTCCGCCATGTGATAAGATTTCCTCCGAAGTACAGAAACCAGTAGTAGATCGTCGATCGTCCAGCGAGCCCGCATAATCCGCATCAAAGTAAGCAATAAGAGAAAGGGAGGAGGATGTTTATACACAAGTACTTGTACAGGAGCAGTCTTCAGATATCTGAGAATGCGTTCTACTGCCTTAAGATGAGAAACTCATGGAGTATGCATAAAGCGACATACCACTCGAACCACAAATGAGATATCTGGTCTTGTAACTGTTAGGTATATCAGTTTTCCTACAAGATGCCGATGGTATTCCATATTTGGAAGTAGAGAGTCAGACTTAGATCCCTGAGCAAACAACTTGTGGTTGACTTCTAACGGGGTCTTCATAGGCTTGCACCCTGAGAGGCCAGCATCTTGCAGAAGGTCGATGCAATACTTGCGCTGGGATAAGACAAGATCATCAGGTCACCGTGCTACCTCTAGTCCAAGAAAATACTGAAGGTTTCCCAGATCTTTGATTTGAAAGACAGAATTCAAATGTTGCTTAACATGTTGTATCTCAGCGGAGTCATCACCAGTGATCAAAATATTGTCCACATAAACCAGAAGTATTACAGTCCCGGTTGATTAGTGACGAGTGAAGAGAGAGAAATCTGTCAAGCTTTGTTTGAAACCAACCTCACAAACGGCCTTGCTGAATTTCTCAAATCACGCCCGAGGAGAGTTTAATACCATATATAGATTTTCGAAGCAAAAATACACGAGAATCCCTCGTGGTCTCAAACCCATGCAGTTTATGCATGTAAACAATTTCAAGAAGATCATCATTCAAAAAGACATTTTTGACGCCCAGCTGATGGAGGGGCCACTAGCGATGAATAACTAAGGAGAGTAGAACCCGAACTGAATTTAATTTTGCGACATGGGAGAAAGTTTCATCATAATCGATACCGTATTGTTGAGTAAAATCTCGTGCCACAAGCCGAGCTTTCAAGCGATCAACTGTCCCATCTGCCGCATGTTTGATTGTAAAAATCCATTTGCAGCTAACACAACTATGGTCAGGAGGAAGATAGACAAGATCCAAAGTCTGATTACCCCATAGAACAGTCATTTTTCCATCCATGGCTAGATGTCACCCCGGATACTGGAGAGCTTCCTGCACAGAATTAGGTATAGAGATAGAAGAGAGAGAGAGCAA
Source organism: Platanthera zijinensis (assembly GCA_039513925.1). Lineage (NCBI taxonomy): Eukaryota > Viridiplantae > Streptophyta > Magnoliopsida > Asparagales > Orchidaceae > Platanthera > Platanthera zijinensis. Next base: position 169,940,862 of record CM077095.1, read on the forward strand.
AGGTAAGAAAAGGTGGAGAGAGTCGATGCAAAGAGACATAGTTGGCCAAGGGATGAGCCGTCGAGGGTGATGCTGAATCAACAAGCCGCGAGGACACACCATTAGAGGGAAGTTGCAGGTCATCTGGACGTGGAGGACGAAGAGTGTAAAACTGAATGATAGGTGGTTTGGAGGGGACTGGCGGTGGGTTAGGTGTTGGAGGCAGAGGAGGAGTAGGTAGAAGAGGTTGAAGCGGGGACGTAACTGGAACTGTGGGCCGAGGTAGCGAAGGAGGAAGAAGAGGATCAGTAGGACTGGTGTGATATGGTTGGTCTTCATGAAAGGAGACATCAATAGAAACAACCACTTTACCAGTGGTAGGATAATAACAGACATACCCCTTCTGAGTGCGAGAGTACCCAACAAACATGGTTTTGGTAGCATGAGAGGCTAACTTGTCGTTTGAAGGACCAAGGTGATGGACATAACATGTACATCCAAACACACGAGGTGTGAGAGAGAAGAGAGCTTTGGATGGGTAAAGGAGAGTGATGGGAGCCACAAAGTGGAGGATAGACGAGGGCATGCGATTGACGAGATGACAAGCAGTGAAAACCGCAAAGTTCCAATAAAGAGCAGGAACCTGCATTTGGATCATGAGAGATCTGGCAACATCAATGAGGTGGCGATTTTTCCGTTCCGCTACGCCATTCTGTTGAGAGGTATATGCATGCGAAGTCTGATGAATAATATCAAACTTAACGCATAGATTGGAGAATGTGCGACCAATATACTCACGGACATTATCAGTACGGAGAATTTTTACAGACGTTGAAAACTGAGTGCGAGTTTCTGTAAGAAACGTACGGAACGTAGATGTGAGTTCGGTACGATCACAAAGTAAGTACAACCAAGTAACCTGCTAGTAATCATCAATGAAAGTTACAAAGTAGCGATAACCAAAAATACTAGGGATCTTATATGGTCCCTAAATATCAAAATGCAGTATTACTCTGAGTACAAGGAGAAGTAAAAGATATACGGTGTTGTTTGCCAAAAATACAGGATTCCCAAAAGAACTCCTGAAGAGGAACAGTTGGAAGAGCTTTCTTGAGAATCGGAAGAGGAGTATGCCCAAGACGATGATGTCAATCAGTGGAGGAGATAATGGTGAAAGCAGCGGGAGGAACATCGAGAAGATACAGCCTGTTAGACAGTCGCTCCCTACCAAGTATATTCTACGTTAGTCGATCCTGCACATTAAAGGAAGAGTGTGAGAAATTTACACAACAATAAAGGTCCTGTGTAAGGCGGCTAACAAAAAGTAGATTAAAAGGGGATCCTGGAACATGGAGAACCGAGAATAGGGAGAGGGAAGGAGTAAGAGACAGATGAGCTGTGCCAGAAACTGGGACCGTGTCACCATTAACCACAGTGATGGACTTGGGATAAGCAGAATCTAAGTATTGCGGTGGCTTCTGCGGAGAGATGATGCGTAGCACCCAAGTCCACAATCCAGTAAGAGCTGTGTGAGAGGCAAGATATACCTTCATTGGAGATCGAGGTCACTGAACCAGTGGAGCGACTAACTACCTCTTGAATCTGATGGAGTTGAGCACGCAGAGCAGCAATATCCTCGCTAGTGGAGGAGGGAGGTGTGGTAGTAGCTGAAGTAGTAAGGTGAGGGGGCAAACCATGCTTGCGGTAGCAGGTGGCCTCCAGATGACCATCCCTGTCGTAGTGAGAGTACTTGAAGAGAGTGCGACCACCACGACCCCGTCTCCGAGACTGGCGACCTCCACGAGCCGGGTGACAACGAGTAGAACGTGTGAGAGTAGCTACGGGTTGCTGAAGGAGAGCTGGAGAGAGAGGCAGAGCCTCCAGAGGAGGGATAACTTTCAAAAGCATCGAGCAAACGTCTGAGAGGGACGGAGTAACAACGGAAGATATGATATGAGCGCGGACACTGTGAAGATGTGGAGGAACACGGGCCATCATAGCAATCTCAACTGCTTCTTTCTGCTGTCGTTGAGTAACCAAGTCCATGGTGGGGGGCTGATGCCTGATCCAAGCCTCCACATGAGTTTTGGCCCGAGCAATAAAATACATCAAGTCACTAGTAGCTCCAAGGTCGAGGGACTGAAGATCGGTAAGAATGTCGAATAAGTGCTGAAGACTGTCCTTCCCAAATTAGAGAGAATGAAGGTCCGTCCACATAGCATGAGCTGTCTCGTGGTACATGGCCATCCGATACGGCTCAGTGTCTAGAGAATTGAGAAGCCAAGATTGGGCACGCTCATCGTCTCGGATCTACTCGTCAGTAGGTTCATTGGGAGGAGGCCTTGTCAAGTGATGAAGGAGACCCTTCGTCTGCAGCACACGGTGAACTGAGTGAATCCATTCAACAAAATTTGGTTTGCCACGGAGAGAAATGGTGGTAATTCGTAATTCATCACGAAGCTCAAGAGTAGCAACACGAGGATGTCCGGGAATGGCGCCAAGCTTGGCGACTAGGTAAAAAGTTCTGAGCGGTTAAAGAGGAGCAAGAAGCAGCAAGTCCGCGGCGACTCAGAGAGCACAACGACAAGAAAGCGACTAAGAGAGCGTGCGGCTAGCCGAACACCATGCTGTTGCGGACAAGGGCCAACGGTTAAGACGAGACCGCACAGACAGTAAGACGAGACGGTAGCAGAGACAAGGGGAGATCTCAGCGATTAACAAAGATCGCAGCGAGACAAGGTCCAGCGATTAAGACGAGACCGCACAGACAGTAAGACGAGACGGTAGAGACGACAAGGGGAGATCGTGGCGATTATCAGAGATTGCAACGAGCCAAGGGCCATCGGTTAAGACGAGACCGCAGAGAGAAGGATAAGGAAAGAGAGGCCACACAGATAGATACTCTGCCACTAGGAAGGAAGACCCCAGGCCGTGAGTAGAGAACCTGCGATGACAAGCAGAGGCCGGACGAACAAATTAGCGGCCAGAAGCAACGGCAAGAACCCACGACAAGAAGCAGCGGATAGACAATCTGAAGCGACAAGACAACCCGCAACGGCTAGGCAACCTGCAGCGGCTAGACAACTCGCAACGCGTAGAAGAACTAACATCGGGTAGGGAGGGCCCACCGGTCAGAGAGAAGAGAGCTATAAAAATAGAGGGAGGGAGAGGAAGAGAGGTGGAAGCCACGAAGAGAGGAGTAGAGGCGGTCAGAAAGGAGTCCGCGGAACAACGGAGGGTAGAAGAGAGGAAGCCGCTCAGATAGCTGCGGTTAAACAACAAGTAGCCTCCCAGAATCGGAACCTGGATCTTATACCATGTAGAAAAATAGAGCCAAACTTTGTATATACTTCTTCATGATCAAAATACAAGAGTAAGTACAAATATATAAGAGAAGAGAGGGAGAAAGAATCCTATACAAGAGATGTGAGACTAATAGAAGAAAGAAGAAGCGGACCTATAGATGGGCCTTATACATGGGCTTTTACATCGTTTTCCCTCGTATTCTCAAACAACATCATTACATTCATCAACATACAAACAAGTGATAATCATCCAAAAATGTTTAAAAACTCCACTTACAAACTTCAGACAGTGAACATCTAAAAGCTCTCCAAGTGTCCATCCACGAATCCAGATTTCTTGAGATTGTGGAGCTTGCCCAAGGGATTGATGCGGAGAGGGGGCCCAAAACATAGATTGTCAGCATGCTTGAAGGTGGCCCAAGTTAAAGTAGTGGTCTCTCGAACCAGTTGACCATACCATTGCTATGTAGAGCCCAAGAAGTGAAAGGAAGACAACCCGATCCAATCTTCCAATTGTCACGACCCGTCTAATAACAACTATTAGTGTGTGTTACGGGCGGGTCGTGATGGCACGGGCATGGGCAAAGAAAATTCCATGTCTGTTAGGCTGAAGCTGAAATTATAATGTTAGTTTTAAAATAATTGATTTGAGGAAAACTAGTTTGTTTTAATGCGAAAGGTTTGATGTTCAAATTGATGTACATGCACTTTAATAAAATATCATGTCACACACAGTACTAGTAAAAATATAAATGCAATAAACCACAAAAATGAACATGTCATTAATATTGAATTCTAGAACAATAATACCGCTTTGCAGTTTTCCATGACATAGAAAAATGGCTGACATAACTAATACATAATCATAAAATCTGACTGCACAAGAACAAAATACATAGAACCTGATTAAACAACAACAAAATAAACCTAAAAAAACACAGGATCTTGACTCAGAACAGCTTAAGAGGCAGACGACACAGTCACGAAACCTAAGGAAAAATCCAATATAAGGAGGAAAATGCCTCAGAACATAGGTGTAAACAGTAAGCAAGTTAAAAAATTAAAGTACGAACAGACGTAAACAGAAATATTAGAGTACCAATTTATCTTGTAGCAAGCCAGTAAACAGACAAGTAACTGAGTCAAATAAAAAAAATCTGAAATTATTAGCCTATTCGGCTATTCCGTAGTTTAACATATTCGTTTTGGCAACGACATAAGCTATCATTGATGAAATGCGTAGGGGTTTATAGTGGGTGCACATGGTTCACACTCAAGTAGAGGTGTAAGTCTTATTAGAAAAAGAGTACTTCTTGCATATCATGATCATGCAAATAAGGCGATGCACCATCTAAACCCTACCTTTCAAGATTTGCTTATGACACTCAAGATCTAAGTGATTCATATTGTTAGAAACTTCCATCACCTTATGACTTACTTAGGAGTTATGATTCATAAATTGTGAGATACTATTTATAATTAAGAAACATGTAAGGGAAATCTAAATTTCAATGTTTGCAAGCGAGAGGAAATTCTCCACTTGCCTTAAGGTGAAGCCAAAACTGTCGGTGATAGCTAAGCGGCGCAAGCGAGGTCAAATACGCTATTTGAACTGTTCAAGATCCATATTTAAAAAAAATATTTGACTTAATGAAGTTTTCTACGCTGACACATGCATTTCCATCGCATAACGAAATCAAGAGCGAGTTAAGAGTTTTACCTCCCTTAAGGATGAGGGGAGAGGAAGATACCATAAGGGATCGAGGATTTGATGGTGCTTAGGTGACGGAAACCCTAAATCAGAGAGGGCTTTGGAGAGATCCCACCAATTTGGCCGAAGAGCGGTGCTGGAAAACACAAATAAATATGGGATTAGTCGATTATATGACGAACACATGATGAATTGACGCAATTACATCGATTGGGGCTCAAAAAAAATCATCACATAAATGCCAAAAAAATCTGATTAAAGGGGAGAAGAGGAGTTTTTTACCTGAGGAGACCCAATCTGGGCTCAAAAATCCGAGGAGAGGAGGTTTCGAGCAGAACCCTAGGAGTCCTTCTTGATACCATCGGCCAAGATAAAAAGGAGGGGAAAAATGACAGCAGGCCCTTAGAGAAGGAGAAAGGCTTCTGTTGCCGACCCCTAGAAGGAGAAAGCACTGTCGGCTTCTTTGAGGAAGAAAGAGGAGCACTGCCGTCGTCTGCCCTTGCTGGAAGAAGAAGGGGGGGGGGGTAGGCGGAGGATTGTCGGCCAACAAAAGTGAAGAGAAACCAGCGAAAGGCAGGAGAGGTCGTCAGGTGCGGGATCACAAGGGATGGGAGCTGGCACAGGAGTGGGATCGGGAGAGAATACCTGCGGCGATACACGGCTTGCGGGGATAATAACCGGACCGGGGCTGGGTCGGCTTCATAGGAGAGGGGAAAACAAAACCTAACATCAGAATATTACGGAATTGCCACTAATAACATTATTATTATTTTTTTGTAAAGCATACGGGTTGTTATATTCTCCTTTACTTAGTAAGTTTTGTCCCAGAACTTTTGAGGATTCATAAAATGGTGTCTCACAAGGCGAAGATTCAGATACCATTCATTCCAACAAGATTTGTAGATAAGTCATGGAAGCTAACCATAAATATACTGAAAATAGAAGGAGCACAAGAGCGAAGACATACCAAGATCAAGAAAAGGGATGTGGATATTTGTTATCAGATTTAAGTTCTCAAGTGTACTCTTCAGACTTGTCATGCGTCCAAAGTACCTTCACCATAGGAATGACTCTCTTGCGAAGCTTGCGTTCTTGATACTCGATGATCTTAGTGGGCTCGATCGGATAGGAAAGATTGACTTCAGGAATCACTGGAACTTTTTCAATGACGCTGGTAGGATCACGAATGTACTTCTGAAGATGGCTAATATGAAAGACATTGTGAACACCAGCCAAAGAAGCAGGTAGCTCCAACCGATAAGCAGATCCTCCGAAACGCTCTGAAATAGCATACGGTCCCACGAACCTCGGGCTGAGCATATGATGACGACCAAACCGTTTCACCCCAGGAGCAGGGAAAACCTTCAGGAACACCTGATCACCCACAACAAATTCTAATGGACGGCGACGCTGATTGACATACTTTCTCTGTCTCTCGATGACATGACTAAGCTGGAGCCGAGTCTTCTTTGCGGCCTTTTCCATTTCCTGCAGTAACTCAGGTCCCAAAACAACCTTTTCACCAAGTTCCGACCAATAGAGAGGGGTCTTACAATGACGCTCATGCAGTGCTTCGAAGGGGGACATCTTGAGACTCTCTTGATAGTTATTGTTGTAGGCGAATTCAACCAAAGGCAGGCGCTCATCCCAAGCTCCCTTGAAATCCAAAATGTAACACTGAAACATGTCTTCAAGAATCTTATTAACTCTTTCGGTCTGACCATCAATTGTTGGATGATAAGCGGTGCTCAGATTGAGATCGGTTCCCAAAGCTTGCTAGAAGCCCTTCCAAAAGATAGGCACCTTGAAGCATGTCTTTCGGTCTGACCATCAATTCTCGGGGAAGGGGTCGCGGTGGCCGACCGCGTCCTCAGTGTTCTTTCCGTGGTAAAGATGGGCACCTTGAAGCAACCTGCTTCCACAAACATAGTCTTCCTCCTCGTCCGACTGCTTATGTTGTTGATCACAGTCCCTCTGCCACTCGTGCTGACCTTGATGACGTCCGCAGACAGCTCCAACATCTTTAAGGGCTACTCAGTCACCCGTCTGCCTCTGTTGCCTCCATCTCCAATGAAGGTATCGCTTGTCTCTTCATCGGTCTGTGCTGGATAGTGGATTCCGGTGCTACTCACCATATCACCTCACTGAAACCACCTCACTACCTGGGTTCCTCATATCCCAAGTGTATCAATGTAGCCAATGGCGCTACCGTCCCTGTCTCCGGCTATGCTGATATCCCTCTGAATTCCTCTATATCTCTCCGCTCGACTCGTCATGTCCCGGACTCCCCATTTAATTTATTTTCTGTTAGCCGTCTCACTGCCAATTTAAATTGTTCTGTCACATTTACCTCTACTTCTTTTATGGTGCAGGATCGACAGACGCAGAGTATCATTGGTAAAGGATGACTGCACAACGAGCTCTATCTTCTTGATGATTTTCCTACCATCCTCTCATCAGTCTCCTCCATTGATTGGCATCGGCGTCTTGGGCATGCTCCTCTACCAGTCCTCAAAAGGCTCTACCTGATATTTTTCTTCCTTCTTTTACGTGTAATTCACGTATTTTGGGAAAACAACATCGTTCATCTTTCCCTCCTCATTGTACTCGGAGCTCTGCTCCTTTTATTTTAGTGCATTCTGATGTTTGGGGTCCATATAAAATATCTTGTATATCTAGCTACCGGTATTTTATCACCTTTATTGATGACTATTCTCGGACGACATGGTTATACTTACTACGTGATCTCTCTGAACTTCCCCGTGTGTTCCGGGCTTCTGTTCTTGAAACTCAAAAACAGTTTTCCACCAACATTAAAACTCTCTGTACTGATAATGCTCGCGAATACACTAGCAATGAGTTTGTAAATATCTGCTCTGAATTTGGCATTATTCACAGACATTCTGTGCTTACACACCGCAACAAAATGGTGTCGACGAACGTAAAAACAGACAACTCCTTAATATTGCTCGCTCCCTTATGATTCAAATGCACGCCCCTAAGGTCTATTAGAATTTTGCCCTTTCGACAACATGTTATCTCATTAACCGTCTCCCTTCTTCTGTCCTACAAAATGCTATCCCGTTTTGTCTACTTTTTCCATCTACTCCGTTGTTCTCTCTCCCACCTTGTATTTTTGGTTGCACCTGCTATGTTCACACACTTGGTCCGTCATCGGACAAGTTGGATCCCCGGGAAACCAAATACATGTTTGTCGGATACTCCCGTACCCAGAAAGGCTATGCGTGTTGTTCTCCTACTACCTGCAAGGTGACCGTTTCTGCTGACGTTACTTTTTCCAGAAGATCAACCAAACTTCAGCGCTCCAACATCACCTCTGTCACCACAACCTTTAACAAGACCTGTTATTCCTGTTACCTCTTCTCCACCTCCATGTCTTCCCGACCCAGCTCCCGGTCTTCAAAAACCCTGGCTTATTTGTGTTTATACTCGTCGCCCTACTCGCTCCACCGCCCCGATGCAATCGACTTCGACCTCTGACACTCTATGGCTTGATGATCCGATACCGGCCTCCACCGCTCATCCCATGACGAATTATGTGTCTCTACATCGCCTCTCTCCGACGCTCCACACCTTTGCTACTTCATTGTCCTCTGTTTCTGTCCCTAACTCTGTGCAGGAGGCTCTTCAACATCCAGGTTGGCGGGCAGCTATGGACGAAGAAATGACAGCCCTCTGGGCTAATCAGACATGGGATCTGGTTCCCCTTCCTTCATACAAGACTACGATGGGGTGCAAATGGGTCTTTGTCATCAAGCATGCTCCTGATGGGACAATTGACCGTCTTAAAGCCCGCCTGGTGGCTCGTGGGATTACTCTGCAACAGGGTCTAGACTATGAAGAAACATTCTCTCTCGTGGCCAAGCTCAACACGGTTCATGTCCTCCTTTCAATGGTTGTGCATCGTCAATGCCCCTTACATCAACTGGATATCAAGAATGTCTTTCTGAATGGTGATCTGCAAGAAACCGTCTACATGCAGCAACCTCCGGGGTATGAGACCACGGGGAGTCCCGAGTTTGTCACCTCAAAAAATCAATTTATGGTCTCAAACAATTCCCTCGGGCATGGTTCGATAAATTCAGTAGAGCTGTACAAGAGATTAGTTTTACTCGGAGCTCGGCAAACTTCTCTCTGTTTACTCGACATCACACAACAGACACTGTGCTTCTCTTAGTATATGTCGACAACATCCTAATCACAGGTGATGACGCAAAGGGAATACAAATGATCAAAAAGCACCTGAGCTCTGTATTTCAAACAAAAGATTTTAGGAACCTCAGATACTTCCTCGGCCTTAGATCGCAAGGCGATCGGATGGTCTTGTCCTATCACAACGGAAGTAATGTATCAATCTCCTTCAGGATGCCGGATACTCCGGATTCAAGCCGACCAAAACTCCCATGGATGTAAATCATAAGCTTTGTGCTTGAAGCTCGGATACAGATCATCTCCTCTCAAATCCGGAATACCATCGACGCCTTATTGGAAAATTAATTTACCTAACGGTTACAAGACCTGACATATCTTTTGCGGTTGGGGTTGTCAGTAGATTTATGCACTCTCCTCGGATGTTTCATTTACAGGTTGTCAAACGCATCATGAGATATTTAAAAACAGCCCCTGGTCAAGGGCTGGTATACAAAACCTCTTCTACTTCTACTCCAACTCTTGTTGCGTATTCAGATTCAGATTATGCTGGATCCTTGGATGATCAACACTCTACCAATGAATTTTGTACCTACTTGGGAGGTCATCTTATTACTTGGCGCAGTAAGAAACAAGTTGTAGTTGCTCGATCTTCAGCTGAAGCTGAGTATCGCTCAATGACGTCTGTTATATCCGAGCTTACTTGGCTCGAGAGTCTCCTAGGTGATATGGGAGTAAAACTTTCCTCGCCATCTACCTTACTCTGTGACAGTCAAGCTGCTATACACAGCTAAAAATCCGGTCTTCCACGAAAGAACAAAACACATTGAAGTTGATTGTCACTTTGTCCGAGAGAAAGTTCAAATGAAGAAACTAAAGTTGAGACATGTTCCAGATACTGACCAAGTTGCTGATATTCTCACAAAGGCCCTGCCTAGTACTCTATTCTATAAGTTTTTATCCAAGCTTGGTGCCTACGACTTGTACGCTCCAGCTTGCAGGGGAGTGTTAGAAAAGATATTGTAAAGGCCCATCTAAATGACTCATTTATTTTCTTTGCCTCTTGTTGTATTTGTCTCACATTATGTATAAGAGACTCTTCTCCTCTTTTCCTCCTATAAATATGTACTCATACCTTGTGTTAAGATACAGAAGAAGTATATAAAAGGTAGATTGTTTTGTTCCTCTTTTCTTGTGTATTTCTCTACAATACCAATATCTTCCTAGGTTTGTATATCTTTTAGTTTTTTAACACTAAGTTCATCATGTCTTTTGCTTACCGTCAACTCACCTCATAAATTCCCAGTCAATTCAAGGGGTGCCCAGAATCACTCAAGACCAGAATCCTGCAACATGGATGCTGGAAATTACTTCTCCTTCTATTGAAGCTCAGTTGAAACTGGATTTTGCTGAAGTTTATTCTCGTTCTTCTCTTTACATGTAAGAACCTTTTTTTTTTGTTTATGTTTTTTTACTCTCCAGTCTCCAACTCTCCATGTTCTCTGTTTAAAAGTAATATGATATGCTATTCTTAACCAAAATTCAAACCATTTGAAGGTTTGAATCCCGGGTAACGGAAATGATCGTGTGCTTGAGTTATAATCATATTAAGGTAATTTTTCACAATTAATACTTATCTCTAACAGGAAGAATCAGGAGATGATCAAGGAGATGAGCTTTCCAGCACCTGGTTCCATGGAGTTGGCTTTTTCTACAAAGTATGCACTGAATTTTATAGACCAATGCGTTGCTTGTTTCTGGAAACAGTATTGGTCGTATTGGAGAAACCCGCAATATAATGCCATCCGGTTCTTCTCAGCTGTTATCATTGGTCTTCTGTTTGGCACCATCTTTTGGGGAAAGGGAAAGAAGACGTAAGTTCTTAAGTTCTTGAAGTACTATTTTCATGTAGTTAATGTTACATTTTATATTATCAGTTTAACATCTGATCTTCTGATGAAAATAACAAAACTGTTACTCAGGTAGTCAGGTTAGTGAAAAGGAAGAAAATATAGTTGAAAATATAAAGGCTTAATGGCGCGGCGTGAGTTTTGATATTGAACCTTAATATGCTGAACCGGTTCTCTGAACCTTATACAGAGAATCACTAAATTGACCCCCAAATGTTTTTTATTTCAAAAAGTGATCAACATGAAAGTTGTAGATCTCATCGCGAGATCTACAACTTTCATGTTGATTACTTTTTGATTTGAAGCTGTTAAGGCTCCCGATTTAAGCCCCAAAAAAAGTCACGCCGAAACCGGTCGTTTATACATATGTTCGGTGTGACTTTTTTCGGGGCTCAAATCGGGGTCCTAAACAGCTTCAAATCAAAAAGTGATCAACATGAAAATTGTAAATCTACAACTTTCATGTTGATTACTTTTTGAAATAAAAAACATTTGAGGGTCAATTTAGTTGTTCTCTGTGTTATATATATATATATATATATATAGGGGCGGACCTAATAAAGGGCGAGTGTGGGCGGCCGCAAACAGTCAAAGGTTATCTGATTTGTGCAAGAGAGATTTTATTACGTGGAAAACCCATAATCGGGGTGAAAACTACGCGGTCGATTCATTGTCGACCAAACTTCCACTATTTCAGAGTTTGTTACAAAGATGTTCAAATGAAGGCAAGGGTGGCAGGTCGCTCCTCGTTACACTTTGAGGGACGAGAGAATTAGGGAAGTTCTGAGCGCCTCAGGATCTCCGCGCTCTTACAAGAATCTTGCTCCTTTCGCTTCTGGGGGAGTTAACCAACTCGATTGTCCCCTTCCTGGACCTGTTCTGGTGGCAACTTGAGGTTTAGTCGCTCGCTCCTCCTCCTTGCGAACGGCCCGAGACTTTGTCAATGTTTGGGAGTCCATTCGCCTCTAATCTCTTGTCTAGCTTCTGGCAAACTCTGTTCGCGTTGGCGATGCTTGTCCAAGCTCCTTGTGGGCGGACTTCCTATAGAAAGAGAAAGAGTGTAGAGAAAGACAAGAAAGTAGTCGGAGTTAGCGAACCGAAAAAAGGATCCAAATGAAGCCGAAAGCAGTTCTATTTATAGGCTTTTATGGGGGCGGTCCAGTAATTTCACCCAATAACTACCGGACCGACCAATAGAAACACTCGGATCTGCGCACTCGGATCGTCACTTATAAGGAAAAGACAATCCCACCCCTGGGACGGAAAAAATCCCGCCCAGGGGATCGTCGGCCCAAGGCCGGTGGCCGAGGAGGCGACCGCCCCCTCCCTCCGCGGCGAACAGTCAGGAGGGGGTGGCTGGCCTTGGCGGGGCCGACAGAAGCCTCCCCTTGGCCCGGGCAGCCAAGGGTCAGCCGCCCCTCTCGAGGGCGGCGGTCGCGGGACGGCCGCCCCCTTTTGCGGGGGCCGCGGCTGGGCGGTCGCTCCCTTTGCGGGGGAGCAACCGAGGCCGCCCCCGACAAGGCGGCCGAGGTGTGGATGCCCCTTTGAGGGCGGCCACGGCCGAGGCCGCCCGTGCGCAGGCGGCCTAGGGCGGTCATTGCCGAGTCCGACATCGAGGCGGCCGGCCTTGGTGAGGCCGGCCTCGGCAAGGCCGCCCTTCACCCGGTGGCCTAAGTCGAGGCCGCCCATGAGCAGGCGGTCGGCCCCTTGCGGGGCTGGCCGTGTCCGAGACCGGCCTTGAGGCGGCTGGCCTCGGCGAGGCCGCCCCTCACCAGGCGGCCTAGGGGCGACCGACTCCACCCATACCTAGGAGACCGAGAGAGGCTGTCGGGGCCTCCCGCGCGGGGCAGTGGAAGAGGGGTTGATGGCACATGGGATCGCGGCGGTTGGGATCCCGTGCGTGGTAGTTACCGGGCACGTGGATCGTGCGTGCGGTGGTTTATGCGCATTACTTCCCACTATGCGATTGGGGGAGTAGGAAAAACGTTACCTGCAACCCGCCTTTCTCTATAAATTTGGGCCAACCCCATCAACTCCTAGGACTGATACAGGTCCATTGTCAATGCGCTTCTCTTACTCTCTCTCAGGGTTTCCACCTCTTCTTCCCTTTTCCCCCCATTCCCTTTTAAACCTCTTGGTCAGTGGGCTCTCTTATTCCCCCTAATCGGGCGGTCTCCTCCTGTCTTCTTGGGGCTTCCCTATCCGCCTTTTCTTCCCGCCTTCTCGCACCGCATCTTGGTCGCTGCATTCTTCTGCACCGCTTGTGTGCTCATTGTGACCGTACGGTCTGCTTTGCATAATTCGCTCCGGCTCCCCTTCCTGCTGCTGCTTCCCTACCCGCTGCGACCTCTCTTCTCGCGCTGTGGGCTTTTCCCGCTGCGAACAGGCTCCCTTCCCGCTGTTGTTTCTCGCGCATGCGACCTCTTCTTCTCGTTGCGGCTTTCCGAACCGCTGCGAGCACTGCATCTTGGTCGCGGCACCTTTCTGTGCCGCTGGTGTTTTCGCCGAGACCGTGCAGTCTCCCTTGCTTAAGTCACTGCGGCTTCCCTTCCCTCCCGTTGCGGCTTCCCTCCCTTTCTTAAGTCGTTGCTGCTTTCCTACTCAATGTTGTTTTTCCCTGGTCTCTGCGGGCTTCCCGCACGGCCTTCTCTTAGCCGATGCAGCTTCTCTACCCGCTGCAGGCTCTGCATCTTGGTCGCGGTCTCTTGCCGCTGGTGTGTTAACACCGAGACCGTGCGGCTTCTCTACCCGCTGCGGTTTCCCTCTACTGCTGTCTTTTGTCCGCTGCGGCTAGCTTCTTCCAGTGGTTTCATGGATTCTACCACTGCCTCCGGTGAGTCCGCTGGTGCTTCATCTCTGCCACCTCGGGTTGCTTCCTCTGCTCATGAACCTCGGGATGAACTCAGGATTACCACTATATCTCTCTCTAGAAAAAGGAACTTTCTGGAGTGGGTTCATTCTGTTCGTCAGGTACTCCAGACAAAAGGACTGATTAATCACTTGACCCGGGCTACTCCTACCCTTCCTACTGACGAGTGGCTTCGTTATGAAAGCCGTGTGCAATTCTGGCTTCTCAAATCCATGGATAATGAGCCATACAGGATGACCATGTATCATGAAACGGCTAAGTCCATGTGGGAGGAACTCCACTCCTTCTATTCTGGCCAAAACAGCCTCCATCATTTGTTTGACATCATCATTGATCTTCAATCCCTTGATCCTGGGATACCTGGCGATATGACTTCCTTCGTTTCCAAGGTCAAGACACTTGTTGAGGCATGGATACAACACCAGCCTTCTCCTACTGATTTGGTTGCCCAACGGGCACAAAAAGAAGCTGTCGGGATTGCCATGATGATGGCAAGGGTTCCTCCGCATCTGCACAGTGTTCAAGCTCAAATACTCTCCTCTGCCACTACTTTCTCTCTCTCTGATGTCTGCTCCATGCTTCTGAAGGTCACTCTGCCACCCGAGGCTCCTCTGCCTCCCTCTCCAGCTCTTCTCCAGTTACCTTCACCACATCCCTCCACTCGTAGTACCTCGACCTGTGGGGGTCGTCATTCGTCTCGGGGACGAGGACGTATTGGAAAACCCCCCCTTAAATGCACTTTCTGCGGTCGGGAAAATCATCTGGAGGCTACCTGCTATCGTAAGCATGGTCTGCCACCCCACCTTGCTGCTTCTATGAAGGCCGAATCTCCGCCCTTGGCTTCTACTTCAACTTCCTCAAATGCTCAGTCTGACATTGATGTTATCCGCACCCAGCTCCAGCAACTCCAAGGGGTGGTTGCTCTCTCCTCGGGCTCCGTGGCTTCCATCGTAAATGAAGGTATAACCTGTCTATCTCGGAGTTCTCACTGGATTGTGGACTCTGGTGTCACCCACCACATTACTTGCCAGAAGCCGCCGCAATACTTCGACGCTCTTCATCCCAAGTTCATTACTGTTGCTAATGGTGACTTCACTCCTGTCTCAGGAGCTGCTGATATCCAACTCACACCCAACCTCTCCTTAACCTCAGTTCTTCATGTTCCGGGCTCCCCGTTCAACTTGCTTACTATTAGCCGACTTACACAGGATCTTTATTGTCATGTTACATTCTCACCATCTTCTTTTGTTGTGCGGGATCGACAAACGCAGAATATTATTGGTAGCGGACGGCTTTCTCATGAGATCTATCTTCTTGATGTCCTTCCATCTACCCTTTCTTTCGTCTCCTCAGTTGAGTGACATTGTCGGCTTGGACATGCTCCCCTCCAGATTCTAAAGCAAGCTCTTCCGGATGTCTCCTTGAATGAGTTTACTTGTGAGTCATATATCTTTGGTAAACAACATTGAGTTTCTTTTAGTCTTGTCTGTAATCGGAGTAGTATTCCTTTATCCATTGTCCATTTTGATATTTGGGGCCCTTATAAATTCCTTAGTGTATTTGGGTACCGCTACTTTGTTACCTTTATTGACGATTACTCTCGAGTGACATGGTTATATTTACTAAGGGATCGTACTGAACTCACTTCTATATTCCGTACGTTCGTTACTGAACTTCGTACTCAGTTTTCTTCCCCGCTTAAAATTATCTGCACTGACAATGCGCAGGAATATACGAGCCGAACGTTCGCCTCAATTTGTGCTGAATTTGGCATTATACATCAAACATCTTGTGCTTACACTCCTCAGCAAAATGGTGTTGTTGAATGCAAAAATCGGCATCTTCTTGACGTTGACCGCTCCTTAATGCTCCAGATGCAGGTACCCATCAAATACTGGAACTTTGCAGTTTCGCCTGCGTGTCACCTTATCAATCGTCTGTCTTCCTCCGTTCTCAACTTCGTCACTCCGATTAGCCTCCTCTTTCCTTCTCAATCTATGTTTCCTCTCTCACCTCGGGTGTTTGAGTGTGCTTGCTATGTTCATAATCTTGGTTCACCTACGGATAAATTTGCACCCCGTGCAACCAAATATATGTTCGTAGGGTACTCTCGCACTCAAAAAGGGTATGTGTGTTACTCTCCTGTCGACCGGAAAGTGGTTGTGTCCGCTGATGTTACTTTTCTAGAAGACCAACCCTTTCTGTCATCCATTTCAGTACCTCCTCGTGTACACCCTGTACCTCGTCCTGCTATCCCAGTCACGACTTCTCTACCTCCTCTTCTTCCAACACCCCACGTGGAACCACCAGCACCCAAACCTCCTCTCATTCGTCTCTACACTCGCCGTAGTTTTAACTCCAGATCCTAGCCATTGCTACCGTCTATTAGTACTATCTCGCGGCCAGCTGACCCTGCCCCCACCCCCACCTCTACGGTTCATCCTCTAGACAACTATATTTCTCTACATTGACTCTCTCCTACTATGCTCAAATTTGTTCTTTCCCTTTCCTCTATTTCTCTGTCTAACATTGTGCAAGAAGCTCTCCAACACCCTGGGTGGCGTCCGACAATGGAAGTTGAGATGTCCTCCCTTTGGGCTAATCATACTTGGGATTTGGTTCCTCTTCCGTCTGCCCAGTCCTGCGTTAGCTGTAAATGGATCTTTGTCATTAAACATGCTCCGGATGGGACTATCGATCGCCTCAAAGCCCGTTTTGTAGCTCGTGGGTTCACTCAACAACAAGGCTTGGACTATGAGGAGACTTTCTCCCCTGTCGCCAAACTAAATACTGTCCGGGTTCTTATCTCCCTTGCTGTTCACCGCGCTGGCCACTACATCAGCTGGACATTAAAAATGTCTTTCTTAATGGTGATCTTCAAGAGACGGTTTTCATGAACCAATCTCCCGGGTTTGAGACCACGGGGGAGTCTAGGGTATGTCAACTGCGTAAAGCTATCTATGGTCTCAAACAGTCCTCTCGAGTTTGGTTTGAAAAATTTAGCAAGGCTGTTCGTGATATTGGCTTTCAGCGAAGCTCGGCTGACTTATCTCTCTTTACCCGTCATCGATCAACAGGGACTGTTATTCTCTTAGTTTATGTGGATAATATTTTGATAACTGGCGATGTTTCTATCGGGATACAACAGATCAAACAACACTTAAACTCTGTCTTTCAAACAAAAGATCTGGGAAACCTTCGGTACTTCCTTGGATTTGAGGTTGCTCGAAAACCTGATGGCCTGGTCCTATCTCAACGGAAATATTGTCTTGACCTTCTTCAGGATGCTGGTTATTCCGGATGTAAACCCGCGGAAACACCTATGGATGTCAACCACAAGCTAAGTGCTCGTGGAACCGAATCAGATTCTCTACTTACAAATCCTGAATATTATCGGCGCCTTGTAGGAAAACGGATATACCTAACAGTTATAAGGCCCGATATCTCTTTTGTTGTTAGATTGGTTAGACGCTTTATGCATTCACCAAGAATATCTCATCTACAGGCTGTTGAACGCATCCTCGGGTACTTGAAAGCTGCCCAGGGACGAGGGTTGGTATACAAGCCATCCCCCTCTTTATCCCTTGTTGCATACACTGATGTTGATTATGCGGGCTCGCTTGACGATCGACGATCCACCACTGGTTTTTGTACCTACTTTGGAGGAAATCTCATCACATGGCGCAGCAAGAAGCAATCGGTTGTTGCTCGCTCTTCTGCTGCAGCCTAGTATCATGTTATGGCTGCTGTCGTGTTTGAACTTACCTGGTTAGAGAGCCTTCTTTGTGATTTGGGTGTCAAACTCTCGTCTCTTTCTACTCTATTCTGCGACAGTCAGGCTGCTATACATATTGCGATGAATCCTGTGTTCCATGAGCGAACAAAACACATTGAGGTTGATTGTCACTTTGTCTGGGAGAAGGTCCAACTGAAGAAACTTGAATTTGAACATGTTCCAGCCTCCGAGCAAGTTGCAGACATCTTTACTAAGGCTCTACCTCGGCCATTGTATCAGCAGTTTCTATCTAAGCTTGGTGCTTATGATTTGTATGCTCCAGCTTGCGGGGGAGTGTTAGAAGATAGTAGAAAATTATGTAAAAGCCCATTGTAATTGTGGCCCATTTATGAGCCCAAGTTTGTCTTAGGTTTAGTCTCATATTGTATTCTTGGGATTTCTCTCTTCCTCTCTACCTATATATTTGTACTCATACTTAAAGTTTATACAAGAAATACAGCCTACAAGGTTCCTTGCTTCCTTTTTCTACACAACTGATAAATCCATAAGGATGGGGATGAGGCTCAGGGGACACCTGCTTCCGCTCTAAGGCTCAAGGGCCCGTCTGATCCGGAAGGAGCCTAACGGACGCCAGCTTGTCGCAAATACTGCTCATACACAAGGGTCATTTGATAAACTTGCTCTACCGCCTCCATCCCATGAGGAATAAGCTCCCTACGTAACTCAGATCTAGAACCAAAACAAAATTGGGAAGCGGTGACACTAATCTCCTCTCGTAAATCACTCCTCACAGATAACTTGTCAAATCATGTTATGTAATCCAACACAAATAGCGTGCCCCGACACAACATATAAAATTGATCTAGCAACTGGTTCAGATAAGAAGCAGCATGATATTTATCCTTCAATCGTAGCTTCATGTACTCCCATAGGATAATAGGATGTTATCTATCTCGATGAAGTGACCTCTCTAGGATGGTCCGGAAAATTTTGGCTGGGCCAACTAGCTTCATCCTCACAAATCTAACATGACACTCATCGGTCACATACCACTAGAAATAACGGTCCATTTTTTGAAGCCAATCACCAAAGTACTTTGGGTCAAGGCGACTGTCGAAGGTAGGAACGTCAATGCGTATGCGACGAGTGATGTCATCCTCTACGTGTGATACTCTACATGGCTTTGGATACTCGTCAAAATAATCATCCCTCCCATAGTCAAAACGGACCTGGACTCGATCATGAGGGGCTAGGTGCTGAGGTGGATAGTCCACCAGAGGGTGGAGATGTTTATTTGGGGTAGGTCCAGGTCGATGGTTGTGAATGTGATCGAGGGGTTGCCTCAGATGTGGGGCAGGCTATCGTTGTGGCGGGCTATCGTGGTGGCTGATTTTTAGCACGCAAATTTTGAGTTGGGAGGGCATCTCGTTCTTCCTCAAAGAGAATGTCAGGTGGACTGAGTGGGTTCTTCCTCCTCTGGGGAGTGGCTTGCTCTTTTTGATCCTCAAAGATGTCGATGCGGGTGCGTAGATCGTCAAATTGAGGATTTATTTGATCGTCAAATTGATCATTCATTTGATCGAACCAATCTATCATCAGCCGTTGATATTCCGCAGGTGTCATTTCGGAGTTGAAGTTGGTGGTTCTCTCGTCGATAAGGTTCGAGTCGGACATGGACTGACTATAGGGCCTAGCACTATATAACATGCAAGTGGCCATAACCTTGGACTCTGATACCAAATCTTACGTAGGGTAGGTTGTGAGAGGTGTCTGCTGACTCTAATGCAAGCCTATGTGAGTGATGTCAGATTGACTCAAACAAGCATAAACTACACGATGCGTATTTTATTTGACCCAGAAATAATTTTTTTAGCAAGTAAAATTATAGTAGTTTTTTTGGCAACAGACACAACGATCACCACAATTTCAAATAAACAAGCAAGCAAGGCTTCCTTCGCACAAAGGATTCCAAGCTGCACTTAAACAAATGAGAATTCTATGAAATAGGAAAATGGAACAAAACCCAACAATTATGATCGCAGGCACTATGCAATGTTCATCCGCAGTTTCAATATTAAAATAAAGGCACAATAAAAAATACTCACGAGCATGGAGATCCAGTTGTGGTAGTAGGATAAGTTCCGACGGTGGAAGCAACGACAGTAAGCGGACGTTGAGGGGATGTGTTGAGAACCCGTGTGTTGGGCTCCGCAATAATGCCCCAAACCTTCCCCGACAGGAGCAGAAATGGTGCAAGCAATTCACCAAACACCTGAGGAGCACTAAACTCGATACCTCCTGAGCATACAATCAATCATCCGCTAGCATTTTGCAGTTATCCATATGTCCAGTACATCCAACTATAGAAATCTTATAGTTTTTTTATCAGAAATTTCTTCCAAACTTCACGCAACAAAATAACAAAAACCAAGCCTGAAGAACTATTGTTGCTGACTCCATTCTCATTCATTCCATTCCCAACAAAAAAGATGAAACACCACCATGACTCCTCCACGGCTTTAGAGGGCTTGGCAACACAGCCCGTGCAAAACCTCCTGGATGACGCAAACCACCCGCCTAGATCGGGAGGTAGACCACTCTAGCACGGGGATTCACACGCCCTTGCTAGCCCAAGTGAACGCCGACGGATCGACACCACCGACTCCCAAGCTTGTCGGTAGTACCCTTCCTGGTCCGCCGCCACAGAGCCTCACGAAGAGCATCGAGAAATAACCATAGTACTGATACCCTAACTCACGCTAGTCCCCCCCCCCCCATATTCACCTCACCCTATCTCATGTCCCCAAAATATCCCTGGGCCAACAACCCATACAAAACATAACCAATACAAAAAAAAATCCAATACAGGATAACCCAAAAAAAACAAAACCCAAACAGGATCTTCGGCATCACTCGAGCCCGACCTGCTGCCT
Source organism: Platanthera zijinensis (assembly GCA_039513925.1). Taxonomy (NCBI): domain Eukaryota; kingdom Viridiplantae; phylum Streptophyta; class Magnoliopsida; order Asparagales; family Orchidaceae; genus Platanthera; species Platanthera zijinensis. Next base: position 169,961,475 of record CM077095.1, read on the forward strand.
TCACGCGTCCCCAAGGCTATGTCGTCGATTTGGTTTCGGAACCCCAGTGCTTCTCCTTACCGAAACTTCACCATTCCCCTCTCCTTAAAGAACTCCCTTGTCATCAAGGGAGAGGTTTGAAAAAGTCGTCTTCACTTCCTCATATTCCTCCCACATTGCCTCCTCCAACGACAACCCTTGCCAACGCTCTAACACTTGCCATGCCCTTTGTCTGTCTTTCCCTTCCTTCCTTGCCGGTAGCGGAGAGCTTCTTTAGGCTTCAACATGTTCTCTTCCTCATCAATATTCGGCATCTCCTCAATCACCTGCTCCGGTTCCCCAATCTTCTTCTTCATGGCGGTGGCATAAAACACTGGATGTCGAAGTGATGATGCGGGTAATTCAAGTTTTCATGCAACTTCTCCCACACTCTCGAACATCTTGAAGGGCCCATAATACCTTTGAGATAATTTGGCGTTAAACATTTTCTTCAATGATTTTTGTCGGTAAGGTTGTAACTTGAGATACACAAAGTATCCCGGTTCGAAACTTACATCCCTTCTTCCTTGATCATTGTATCTCTTCATTCCCCCTGCACCTTACTCAATGCCTTCTTCACCTTAGTGAGGATTTTGTCCCGGGTTAGTAACTCCTTCTCCACCTCTTCATTTTCGACCATCTCTTTTTCATAACTGCTCAACCTAGGGGGGCTCTTCCTATAAGTCACCTCAAAGCGGTTCGTTTTGATTGAAGCATGATACGAGGTGTTGTACCAATACTCGGCCCATGGTAGGTACTTCTTCCATCTTGCGTGTTCCTCATGACAGTAGCACCGGAGGTATTGCTCCAACGTTCTATTCACCACCTTCGTTTGTCCATCCTTTTGCGGATGGTAGGATGAACTTGTCTTCAGCTTGCTGCCTTGTAAAGCGAAAAGCTCCTGCCATAACGAACTCATGAACAACGGCCCTCGGTCCGTCACGGTGCTCCTTAGTATTCCATGCAGCCTCACGACACTCTCCACAAATATCTTGGTCACGCTACTCGTCGTGAATGGATGTCGAAGGGGAATGAAGTGAGCCCCCTTGCTCAATCTGTCCACCACCACCAATATCACTTCGAACCCCTTACTTGTAGGTAAGCCTTCCACAAAGTCCATAGACAGATTCTCCCAAATCCTTGCCGGTGTTGGCAGTGGTCCCCATTGGAGTCCTTTGATCGTACTTTATTTTTTGGCATATGTCGCATCGAGTCACCCATTCCTTCACTTCATTCTTCAAGCTTTCCCAATAAAAGAAGTGTTTTACCTTGATATAAGTCCTCAACCACCTGGAATGTCCTCCCTCGCTATTATGGAAGTGGCCCAAAATCTCTTCGTGCAGCATTGGTACTCTTGACACGTATACGCCATCCTTGTAATAGATCAAGCCTCCCCATATGTTGTAGCCTTCCACCCCCACCTCCTGTTTCTCCAACTTGGTACAAATCTCCAATGCCCTTTTGTCAAGCTTGACCGCCCCGCGTATTTTATCCTAGATTTCCCTCTCGGCATCACTCAAAGCTTGCAACCCAGCCTCCGTCTCATCATAAACCGTCCATAGCATCGGGCTCCCTTCCTTTCTAGAAAGTGCATCAACCACCTTGTTCTCCTTTCCCGGTTGGTAGACTATGTCATACTCAAACCCAAGCAATTTCACCATGAATTTTTGTTGCTCCGGGGTGACAATTTTTTGCTCCAATAGGTGTCTCAATGGTTGTTGGTCGGTCACGATGGTAAATTTGCGGCCCAAAAGATAGGGTCGTCGTACCTTTACCGCATGTATGATCGCTAGCATTCTCGCGGGCATACATGCTCCAAGCCTTCTTCATAGGCCCCAATGCTTTAGAAACATAAGTTAATGACCTCTTCTCTTGCACCGGCACGACCCCTATACTTTCCCCACTGGCTTCCGTGTAGACTTCAAACGGCTTCTCAAAATTTGGTAAGGCAAGCACTAGAGTTTGAGTCATTGCCCTCTTCAATTCTTCGAAGGCTCTTCTTGCCTCATCATTCCATTCAAGAGTATCTTTTCCCAACATGGAAGTCAATGGCTTGGCAATCAACCCGTAATTTTGTTACGAAATGCCTGTAGTAGCCGGTTAACCCCAAAAAACCTCTCAAAGCAGTAATGTTGGCCGGTAAGGGCTAATCTACCAAGACCTCAATCTTCCTGGAATCCACCTTTACCCCGTCCCCCGAAATGATATGGCCCAAGTATTCCAACTCTTTTTGTACAAACTTACACTTCGATAGCTTGATGAAGAAGTGGTGTTGTTCCAGTAGTTCCAACACTACCTTGAGTTGCCCAATGTGCTCCTCCATGGACGTAGAATACACAAGAATGTCATCAAAAAATACCAACACGAACTTGCGGAGCTAGGGTTTGAATATGACGTTCATGGCGGCTTGGAATGTGGAGGGAGCGTTGCACAACCCAAACGACATGACCAAATACTCGCAATGTCCTGAATGTGTCCTAAAGGCAATCTTGTGCACGTCTTCCTCCTTTATCCTAATTTGATGATAGCCCGCCCTCAAGTCAAGCTTGGTAAACACCGTTGCACCATGCATCTCATCCAACATCTCATCAACTGTTGGAATGGGGAAACGATCTTTGACAGTAGCTTCGTTCAAGACTCGATAATCCGTACAGAATCTCCAAGAGTCGTCTTTCTTTCTACCAACAACACCGAAAAAGAGAATGGGCTCGTATCAACCCTTGGGACAACATCTCATCCACTTGTCGCTTTATCTCCTCTTTATGGAAATGAGTATATTGGTAGGGAGGTACATTCACCGGTCTTGCCGCATCATGGAGCACGATTCGATGATCGAACGGCCGTAGGGGTGGCAACCCCTTCGGCATCTCCAACACATGTTTGTGCTCCTCCACTACACACCGAATAGATGGGGGTAGCTGCTGTAATTTTTCTCTGAGGGACTCCTCTCCTTTTCTTCTACCCGCCTTCTCTTGGGTTGCACTTGCTAAGACCACAACAAAACAAGTCGCACCACCCTTCCAAAGCCTCTCCATCACATTGGTTGCACACAGCTGGATTTTAGTAGGAGTTAATGCTTTCTACAGTCTCTTCTTTCCGCTCAATTTGAACTCCATGTTCATGACCTCACAATCATTCAACACCCTCCCAATGCTTCTCAATCAAGCATTACCAAGTACCACGTCTAATCTCACAATCGTGAGAACATGCAAATCCGCACAAATATGCACCCCTTGCACATTAAGCTTCACATCCCGCACGACCTCCTCACATTTGAACTTTTCTCCATTGGCCACCCTCACCTCAAAGGGTTCCACGGCCACCCCTTTAAGCCTCACTTTCTTTGTGATGTCAGCATTGATGAAGTTGTGGGAGGACCTGCTATCCACCAATAGTGTAACCATATGCTTTTATAACCATGTCATAAGCCTCATCATGGCCGGTGTCCTTGCCCCGACATGGCATTAAAGTCGGTGTCCTTTCCCCCGACATGGCATTAAGGGACAACTCTGTTGTGTCGCTCCCCGACGTCATATGGTGATCATCCCCATTCGCAGACTCGTCTTGGGCCGTTTCTTCATTTTCTTTCTTGCCTTTAGTCGTGTCTTCTGTGGCCTCGTGTCCTTTCCACGATGGGTTCCCACCTTTTCCTCTACTTATCTCCTTGATTTGGAGTTTATCCGCGTGGTATCTTTCCTCCAAAATCTCCGCAATTTTCATGGCTTCTTGTAACCTCCGAGGATGTCTCAACTTGAGCTCCCGAGACAACCATGGCTTGAGTCCATCAAAAAAGGTCCCCATTAATGCCTCCTCCGACCAACCACGCACCATGGTTTGGAGCCGTCGAAATTTTTCAAATAATCATGTACCTTTCCTTGGAATGAAACTATGAGAAAAGACACGATTTACTTAAGCATTAGTGAGATTATGACAAAAGATAGGGCACAATGGCGACAAAGGATCCATATAGCCGACCCCACTATAGTGGGATAAAGGCTTGAGTGTTGTTGTTGTTGTGTAATCTTGTACCTTGCCTTCTTGTTTAAGCTTTGCCAACTTCCCGTGGTAATTCACCACCGGTGAAGGTCCTCATTGCTCTATAAATTCTTGTTCGAAAGCTGTCCAACCAAGCCGCCTTCCATCTTGCTCAAATATGAATTTGAGCCATCTTCACCACTTACTAGCTCTCCCATCAAGGACAAAACATGTTACAACCACTCTTTCTTCTCGGGATACTTCATACACGTGAAAATAATGTTTGGCCTTGTCTAGCCACTCACGGGGGCCACCTCCATTGAAGCGGGGAAGTCAATCTGTGGCTTCCTAAGTCTCTGATCCCTGTAGTGCCTCCCTCTTCCGTAATCATCATCTTAAAGCCAATGCCCTCCTTTCCCCTATCGTGGCCCACCATGATACTCTCCCATGTGCGGTCCTCTTCGACGGTCCGGTCGTTCCACCTCAAACCCCTCACTCTCATCACCTTGGTTATCTCATCCGTGGTGGCCCGGTCTTTGGATTGAAGCTCGAGAATAATCTATTTCATTGAGCCACCTTTCCACGGCTACTTCTCCCCCTTCAATCCTTCTTCCTCTCCTCTTTCCTTCCCAATGCGGTTCGTCCTCCGACCTCGACCTCTCGGAATCCAAGTCACCCTGAGTTTCCCTTTTAGAAGCGTTGTGTTGCTTGTTTTGGCTCGTCATTCCCTCTCTTTCTTTCTTCCTTTGGTTTTTTGTGGTCAACTGGGTTAGCGTCGTTCGTAGCTCCGATCTGCTATCTCTGTCAAGCTCTCCTTCTGTCCCCCCTCCAGTAGCTCCAACTTGACCCGGTTAGATTTTGGGGCGCCTTCTCGATCCATAGGCCCGACGACCTCTTAAGTCCCCACCGAATAGAATTTTCTCTCAACGAGAGCACCAAATTGTTGAGAACCCGTGCGTTGGGCTCCGCAACAATGCCTCAAACCTTCCCCAACATGAGCAGAAATGGTTAGGGAAATTCACCAAACAGCTGAGGCGCACTAAACTCGATACCTCCTGAGCATATGATCAATCATTCGCCCAACACCTTGAAGTTATTCCATATGTCTAGCACATCCAACTACAAAAATCTTATAGAATTTAATCAGAAATTTCTTTCAAACTTCACGCAACAAAATCCAAGTCCGATGAACTACTGTTGTTGACTTCGTTCACATTCATTCCATTCCCAACAAAAAAGATGAAATACCACCTTGACTCCTCCACAGCTTTAGCGGACTTGGCAACACAGCCCGTCCAAAACCTTCTGGATGATGCAGACCACCCGCTCAGACCGTGAGGCAGACCACTTTAGCCCGGGGATTCACATGCCCATGCTAGCCCAAGCGAACGCCGACGGATCGACGCCACTAACTCCCAAGCTTGCTGGTAATACCCTTCACGAACCGCCGCCACAGAGCCTCACGAAGAGCCTCGAGAAATAACCAGAGTACCGATACCCTAAATCACACCATCCCCCCCCCCCCCCCACACACACACACATATTCACCTCACCCTATTTAATGTCCTCAAAATACCCCTTGGCCAACAACCCATACAAAACATAACCCAAAAAAATTCCAATACAGGATAACCCAAAAAACGGAACCCAAACAGGATCCTCGGCATCACCCGAGCCCAACTTGCTTCCTTCACGCGTCCCCAAGGCTATGCCGTTGATTTGATTTTCGAACCCGAGTGCTTATCCTTAGCGGAATTTCACCAGGATGCTATAGTGGGGTTGTCATTGGGAAACTGGTACAAGTAGATTATTGTAAGGGGAGGAGGGGAACTTGCGGTTTGGAGGGGGAGATGGTCTGGATGTGTCGGATACAAGGAAGTGGCAGCACATGCAGTTGTCCGGTGTGGGGAAATGGGTGTTTGCTACTTTGCTGGCAGAGGGAAAGGTTGCGGTGGAAGGCTTGAAGAAAGGAGAGCAGGGTTTGCGAGGGTGGGAAAAGGGGAACACATAAATCGTGGCTTGCGATGTGGGGGAAGGAAGGAGAAGGGAAGTCGACCTGCAGTGACGTGAAACCGCGGGTTTGAAGCAGAGGGAGATGTCGACCTGTAGAGGATACAAGTGTGTTTGTCTGCAGAATCAGGAGAAAGGAGACTAATCGGCTGGGCTGAATCGCGTAAAGGGTAGCTATGCGGCTTGTGGTTTTCCCGTGTCTCCATGACTGTAAAGTTTTGGGAGAAAAGAAAATGGGAAAACTGAAAGGAACCGAGACTTCGCACCACGGAAATCTCGCGGCGTCGCACCATGATCTGATTGCTGGCCATAAATAGAAAACTGCTATACTCTACTCCGAGCTTTTGATAATGAAAGAACTGTTATATTGACTCCATGTTTGGAATCTGCATTGAGCCAATCACTTCTCTGACTTCTGCTCTCTGACTGTTATCATTTTTTTCTTTGTTGCTATTTTAAACAGAGACAAACAACAGGATCTGTTTGATTTGATGGGTGCAATTTATGCTGCTGTTTTCTTCCTTGGATTTACCAACTCTACTACTGTGCAGCCTGTTATGGCAATTGGGAGAACAGTGTTTTATCGCGAAAGAGCGGCTGGCATGTATTCATCCATGGCCTACGCATTTGCTCAAGTAAATATATTTCTGCTCTTTATCTTGATTAATTCATCTAATGACGCAGAGTGATTTTATTCCAAGAAAATCATGACTATTCTTTTTTTGGTTGTTATTGAGTCAAATTTAGGCGACAGACTCAAATTGTATTACCGAATTAGAGTCTAGTCACAAGTGGTTGATTTTGAGTCCATTAACATAATGAAATATTTTAATTAGTAGCAAATTATTATAAACATATAAGTATTTAATATTTATTTATAGTTATATTCGGAAATTTGAATATAGTCATTTATATATATTATTTGTGTTCTGTAGTTATAAATACATTTTACGGGATCTAAACGTAGGTGCTTTACGATCGAAAAACAGGTTTTAGATGGAAGAAGATTAACATGTTAAATATGTATATCATAAGATGCATCTTGTCACCTTAAAATTTTCTGAGATTTCGTTCTGTGTGCAGTTGAGCATTGAAGCCATCTACATTGGGGTGCAGAGCTTTGTTTATTCCCTTCTTCTTTTCTCTATGATTGATTTCGGCTGGAAAGTGGATAAGTTCTTGTGGTTCTTCTTCATTATCTTCATGTGTTTCCTCTACCTCACATTATTTGGGATGATGGCTGTAGCAGTAACTCCAAGCCACCATATTTCTGGCATTGTCTCCTCCTTCTTCATCGGCCTATGGAATTTATTCTGCGGTTTCATTATACCGAAAACGGTACGAAAGTTAATGTAAAAATCTACTTTCATTTGGTCCAAAACACAACACAAAACACTTATCGAAAGAATTAAAACTTCCAATGATTGATTACTTCATCATGCTAAGTAATTCTTCATTAATTTTACTTATTTTTTTTTACTTAGGCTCCCTTGGGCACGGTGTTTTTTCTTCGATGAGTTTGGACAAAAATGTCACCGTCATATAATGTATGTTTGGCATGACAACGGTTACGACCACCACCAAGAAAATAAAACTAGCCATGGTAAGGTCAGGCCTTCACAAACAACGGTTCACAACCACCGTGTTCATAACCGTCGCTGCCGTGCCAAATGGACCGTGTTCATAACCGTCGCTGCCGTGCCAAATGGAGCCTTAAGCTGAAGGGAAAGAGAAAAAAAAACAATCATTGATGCCAAAAAAACAAGTGTGGGATCTCCAATTGCAGATCTCATACTTCATATAGCTTAATCTATTTGATGGAAGTTGTTTAAATTCTTAACTCGATCCCTTGGTCATTGAGTTCTTACTGAATATTTTTCTTGCAGATGATTCCGAGAGGGTGGAGGTGGATGTTCTGGGCTAATCCAGTCGCATGGTCTATTCATGGTCTTATGGCTTCTCAGTTTGGAGAATTGGAGAATATGGTAGAGATTCCAGGTGAGGTTAGCTTAGATGTGAAAGCCTTCTTGAAGGAGAAGTTTGGTTACCAGCATGATTTCCTGGGCTATGTGGCCTTGGCTCACATAGGATTTGTGTTACTCTTCACCTTTGTCTTTGGTTTTTCCATTAAGTTTCTCAATTACCAAAAGAGGTAGATGATTAGGAGCACTTGTGATGCAGTAGCCCCGAGCCGCCCCTCTCGGTCGACCCTACTCGTCCTAGCCAGCGGACCACGTGCTGGCGATCACTGCCGGGCTGCAGCCCAAGCACCCCACCCATGACCGCACCTATTCTCAGCGCGGCGGGATGTTGAGGCGAGGTCTCGAACCCAGCCCCCTTGATAAAGAGCTTTCCTAACAGCTCTCATCACCAACTGAGCTGCACGTGCTGGCGACCACTGTCGGGCTGCAGCCCAAGCACCCCACCTATGACCGCACCTATTCTCAGCGCGGCGGGATGTTGAGGCGAGGTCTCGAACCCAGCCCCCTTGATAAAGAGCTTTCCTAACAGCTCTCATCACCAACTGAGCTGTGATGAGAGTTGTTAGGAAAGCTCTTTATCAAGGGGGCTGGGTTCGAGACCTCGCCTCAACATCCCGCCGCGCTGAGAATAGGTGCGGACATGGGTGGGGTGCTTGGGCTGCAGCCCGGCAGTGGTCGCCAGCACGTGGTCCGCTGGCTAGGCCGAGTAGGGTCGACCGAGAGGGGCGGCTCGGGGCTACTGCATCAACTTGCCTGGGCCGAGTTTTTCTAGTCGGGAGCTTACTGCTGCATGTTTATTATTACGAGTTTATGCAGCATATTATCGAGTTGTGACAGGACGATGCTGGTAAGTTTTTGAGTTGCAATATAAAGTTACATGGGCTAAGGCAGATATGGGAATTAAGCATTTATTTTGACCGATGCTAAAGTCTACCATATAAACTACCAAGGGATGACTTCCACGTCACCATTCGCCACCTCCACCCCACCACAGCGGCCATCTCCATATAGAACCAATTCTATTATATTATGTGTTTGATGTTAAAAAAAATCATGTGACAAATATATTATGTGTTTGTTTTGCCGGTTTTCTGTCTTACTGTTGTAGTTTTTTGGAGTTTTGATTGTATTGTTGAAGGATTACTGGGGTGAATGTGCAAATTAATTTTTATTGTGCATAGCTGCTTGTCTGTATGCTCTCATTCCAACGCTGCTGGTGCTTTGCTTCGGCCACGGGCCTGAACCAAATGCGCTGGCTTGATGGCGACAGTAGCCAATGATGTAGTTAGGTCCGTCCGGTCAGGCTGCCGCCGGAGGTGGCCTTCACCGTGAGGTCAATTTTTTTTAATGGCGACACGAGACATCCGTTTGCGATGGATAGTAAGTTAAGATAATTTCCTCCTAAGTGTGAAAGAGGTTAGCCAACTTTGATCATGTTTTTCAAGTATGTGTTTCATGACAAGTGTGAAAAGGAGAAGCTGTCTTTCACCTTTAAATCAACATGTGTTTTTTGATCAAAGGAAGCTTCATGAAAGCTCCATCCACATGTCATCTATCACACCTACCTCCTTGGTTTTGGTCATATAAATAGGAATGAAGGAGGAGTGGTAAGACATCAACTTCTCACAAAATTCAAGTATTGAAAGATTTCTAGAGAGGCATTTGCGACAATCGTTTGTGTTTGAGAGCGCTTTTGGACGTCGTTGTACGATGTTTACAAGGAGTACTTCACATACACTGATTGGATCTGAAGCAGATTTGGGTAAGGTTTCGATGAGCCATCTTGGAGAGGATTTGTGTAATCCGTCTCGTCCGCCGTTGTCGGTAACTTGCAGTTTTTTGTTATTATTTATTGTATTGTGTAGTGTGAAGCTGGTGAAAATCCTATAAAGTTCGAGGAGGGAAAGCTTTGTAATTTTCTATTATTTCATACATTTTAGTGGTCGCTTTCCCGGTTGGATTCTGATCGTCCCGTGGTTTTCATCCTATTGAGTTTCCACGTTAAATTTCCGTGTCATTTTTATTATTCTTGTTTTGTTCTGTGTTTGTGTATCGACATACCGATAAGCGGCAATGCAGATATTTGCTCGAACTAATTTGTAGGTGCTCTGGTCGGGCTTGCGTGCTCAATAGCATAACAAGTGGTATCAAAAGTAGGTTCATTATCAGAGCAATTATCGGGCTGACCTGTTTGAGATTCGAGACGAGTCGATCGAATATTTCAGGTTAGTGATTGGGTGTGGTAGGTGACGATCATTAGTCCGCTCTTTGTCATCTTTAATTCCTTTCTTTGAAATAGTCGACTCAAAGAAATGAGGTCAGTTCGATCAGTGACTGAGCACGATAGAGTCTACATCAGGTTCAAGTTCCAAGCAAATGGTTAAATTGAACTGTATAACCTCATGCACGGCGAGTGGGCCCATCAGGGGAGGAACCAGCCAAATAGTGGTCAGCCTTTGACTCGAACGAGTCGGATGGGAGGGTATTCCCCGACTCATGCAGGCCAAATGACTAGGGGCGTTGGGGGCAAGTTGAGCATTTGGGCTCGCACTCGCCCTAGGCCCATGGCAGGGGTGGGCGAGTGGGGTAATCAGGTCAGTATTCGCCCCAGGCCCCCGGTTGGCGGCGAGTGTCTGTCCTATCGGGCACCCGCTTCTCCGGGCGAGTGGTATTTTCATGGACCACACGCCCAGAGTGCCTTTAACCAGAATGCCCTTGTTGGCTGCCAATAGCTTCCTCAGAACAGTGGAGTTTCGCTATTAGCAGACCGTTTTGGGTTGCGCATAGAGGATCTGAACAGCGGAGTTAAGTTGTTTGCAGACCAAACTTGGAATTCTATAAATAAACTCTATGGGCACCTTTAGAGGGGATCCAGTTTTTTTGGTTTCTTCCTCCTTGGGTTATTTTGGATTGGATGTGAAAGCCCTCCGAGGCGCTCAACTCAGCTTTTGCCTTGGGAGGGGAAGCGCTCTTAAGATCTTTTGGGTGTGTGTTGGGATCTCCATGTTGTAGCCCAAGGTCAATTTTCTAGTTCTGAGTGTCCCGTCAGTAGTTCAAGTTCGAGAGAAGTAGGTGCAAGATACCCCCTCTGGTCCAAACTCTAGTTGAGACTAAGTTTTGGCTTCAACATTTTTGGTGTGATGAGCGTGAACCGTAGCCTGCACAGGAAATTCTTGAGCTAAGCTTCATGGCTGGAGGCGAGGGAAGAGCTGGCTCGGGCAACTCGCCATCTCATGCGAGCAGTGTCACAGTCGAGATGTTGGAAGAGTTCAAGAGGGAGATTTTACAAACCATTCATCTAGCATTCGCAGCGAGGAGCGAGTGGGCTCCGCCCTCTGTCCCGGTTGTCGCGGCCATATCTTTGGGCGAGAACGCTCTTGGTCAGCGACCCGGGAAGGAGGTCCCGGTCAAAAGAGGAAAGAGAGATCTCGTCGGGCAAGAACTGTTCCCAGGCCAGGTGAGTGTTGACAAGGTTGGCGAGCCCAGGGTGCGAGATGGTTCAGCTCGCTCGGAGGGAGGGGGAAGCCCTTTCAGTGAGTTGGTCGTCTCGTCCCCGGTTCTAGAGGGGTTCAGGGAGCCGCAGATGTCCTACTGCACGGGGAGAGATGATTTGGTACAACATGTCCAATGGTTCGAAGATGTCGTCTCCATCAGGCAGATGTCGGACGCCTTCAAATGCCGACTTTTAACCATCATCTTGAAGGAGAATGTCAGGGACTGGTTTCACCAGCTTCCCGCAAGCTCCATCTACTGCTTTGAGGACTTGCGACATGAGTTTCTCTTGAGGTTCTCGACGTCAAAAAAGTGGAAGAAGGGAGCGAAATGCATGTTCGCGATCAAGCAAAAATCGGAGAAGACGTTGGGGAGCTACATCGATCGATTCCAAGAAGAGATCCTTCTAGTCCATGAGGTTCCAGTGTATACCCTAATGCTCGCCTTCACCATGGGCTTAAGGCAGACATTCCTTAGCATGGAGCTAAAAAGGGTGCCACCACTTTCCTTCGAAGAGTTGATGGAAAGGGCGGCAAAGGAGATAGAGGGTGAGATGGCAAACCCAGCGTTTGCCAAGAAGCTGGCCAAGTTGGCGGAGGATGAGGTGAAGGAGCAGGGGGCAGGAAGGTAGCATGAAGCGAGGAGGAGGGAAGATCCCCGAGGTCAGGAGAACCAGGGGAAGCAGTAGGGTTGGGGATATCGGGAGCCGAACAACTGGTTGGCCTGGAGATGCCAGGAGGGGCCTGCCCAGGGGCAAGGGAGAGGATATCAAGGTAGAGAGAATTACTGCGGAGGTTAAGGGCGGTTCAACCCGCCAGGATGAAGGCAGGACCAGAGGCCGCCCCTCCCTCCACAGCGACAAACGATGGCGATTGTCGGGGGGAGGGGGATGCGAAGAATGAATGGAAGGGGAATGAGAGAAGGGTGCAGGGTAGCATTGCCCTTTTGTGATTTCCATCAAGAGGAAGGTCACGCGACGACCATCTGTCCAGAGTTTCTAGAGAAGAGGTGAGCCAGAGGTCAATTTCAGCAGCACCCGCCAGTACAGATAAAGGAAATTCTGTCAGGAGGAGAGGAGGATAGGTGCGAGGATAGGGCTGACGTAGGTGCTCGCGGGGAAATCAGGGTGATTCATGGGGGAGTGAGAATCGAAGCCACACGCAAGGGAAGCTTCCATACCATGTTCAGGAGGAGCGTCGCCTCGATCTCTCAAACCCCACCCCCGGAGGAGAAGATTACATTCTCATCGAAGGACATTTCCGACTACGAGGATCCATTTTGTGATGCCCTGGTGATCCAGACGGCGATTAAAAACTACACGGTCTCCTGGATTTTGGTTGACAACGGGAGCTCAGTGAATGTGATCTTCAAAGGGGCCTTCGAGGCGATGAAGGTGGAGGCTAGGAGGGTGTTGGCCTCGGATGTGCCGTTGTTTGGATTTTCGGGGGAGAGGAAGGAAGTTAGAGGTAGAGTTGGACTTCATGTGACGCTAGGGGTGTCGAGGAATTGCCGGTTCGTCATTATTGATGCTCCGAGTAGCTACAATGCCATCTTTGGGCGTCCCCTCATCAATGCTTTTCGTTGCGTCCCAGTATCGTTCCATCAGTGTCTTAAGTTCAACAATGGGGGGAGGGTGTACAAGTCTGAATCAGAGGAGACCCCAATGTGACAAGACAATGTTACATAACGACCGTCAACACCATATCTTGGATGACGGAGGTTGGGGAGAGGGGAAGAGAGTTGACAGTGCAAAGAGTCAGGAGGTGAGACAGAAGGGATCGAGGTGGAAGTGGCTAAGAAGTCGGTGGCGCTAGAGGTAGTGGTGGAGAAGGTGGAGGGAGAAGATGAAGAGGAGGTTTGTGCCTAGGCAGGTAGGGGAGTGGAGTTACGAGAGAGACTTGTCGAGGCGATGGGGGTTAAAGAAGCAGAGATGGAGGAGGTACTTGCGTAGGGGGAGAGATTGGGAAGTGACTGGGAGTAGTCTAGGCTGGAGCCAGCGGAGGAGGTAGTGGAGATGAAGGTCTTCACCAGGGCAGGGAAGACAAATAAGGTGCGGGTCAGCGGCCGACTGAGTCCCGGGGATTGGGAGAAGATACGAGAGTGCATCCATAGGAGCATTGACGTCTTCACATGGAGTGCAGAGGACATGTCAGGCATCGACGCAGATGTGGCATGTCATCGCTTGAACCTCGACCCAAAGACGCGTCTCATCCGCCAGAAGAGGAGGACCGTTGCCGCAAAGCTGGAGGAGCCCATCCGGGAGGAGGTGGAGAAGCTTTTCAGGGCAAGTTTTGTATCGGAGATCCAGTATCCAGGCTGGGTCTCTAATGTGGTAATGGTCAAAAAAGGTGATGAGCGATGAAGGACGTGTGTATACTTCTCTCTTTTGAATAAATTATGCCCTCAAGGATTGTTATCATCTGCCTCGAATCGACGTGCTGGTTAACTCAGCCATCGGTTTTTCTGTGATGAGTTTTTTAGATGTTTTTTCAGGTTACCATCAAATCAGGATGCACCCACCCGACGTCAAGAACGTCTCCTTCATTACGAGAGAAGGGTGTTTTAGGTATAGGTTGATGTCATTCGTGTTGAAAAATGCAGGAGCTACATACCAGCAGATGATGGACCGGGTCTTCAAAGAGCAAGGGGGAAGGAACCTGGAGGTATACGTGGATGATCTTATGGTAGCAAAGATGTGGGCTCCCACTTGCTTGACTTGGAGGAAATGTTTGCCACCTTACGGAAGTTTAAGATGCGACTAAACCCCTTGAAGTGTGTCTTTGGGGCAAGCAAGGGGGAATTTTTGGGCCATCTCCTCACCCCAGCAGGGGTGGAGCCCAACCCTGACAAGGTGAATGCCATAATGGAGTTGGAATCATCGCAAAGCACCAAGGAAGTTCAATGCTTGACAAGGAAGCTCGTCGGGTTGAGTAGGTTTCTCTCCCGGACAGGAGAGAAGTTCTCACCTTTCTTCAAAGTGTTGCTGGGGAATCAAAAGTTTGAATGGTCAAAAGAATGTGAGGAGGCATTCCAAGCCTTGAAAAGTCATCTTACCCAGGCCCCACTCCTCCAGGGACCTAAGGAGGGGGATGATCTAGCTTTGTACCTTTGAGTGGGGGCTGAAGTCGTAAGTTCTGTTCTAGTCCGGGAGGAGGGTTAAAAGCAGCTTCCCATTTATTATGTCAGCAGGGTCCTAAAAAAGGCAGAGCTCTGCTATTTGGTCCTGGAAAAATTGGCTTTCTCCTTGATTATCTCGGCTAGAAAGATCAGACCATACTTCCAAGCGCATTCAATCAGGGTGGTAACTGACTACCCTCTTCGCAGGGTCTTAGAAGGGGTGGATCACTCAGGAAGATTGGCTAAGTGGTCCACAGAGCTAAGTGAGTTTGACATCTCATTTTTACCTCGACTCTCGATTAAGGCGTAGGTGGTAGCCTATTTTTTGGCCGACTATATCGTCAAAGTGGAGGGTGAAAGGCCCTCGCAGCAGGTTGCCTGGAAGGTGCTGGTCGACGGAGCCTCAGGGAAGCATTCTTTGGGAGGCGGAGTAGTGTTGGTAAACCCTCATTGGACTCTGATAGAGCAGACCGTGGCCCTGCATTTCCCAGTCACTAACAACCAAGCAGAGTATAGGGACGTGATAGCCGGGTTGCGTCTGACCAAAGAGCTGGGTATTCAGGATGTGGAGTTGTTCACAGATTCATTAGTGGTGGCATCACAAATCAAGGGGGAATATGAGGCAAGGGATTCCACACTCATGAGGTGCCTGACCAAGGTGAAGGGGCTCATTGGAGGTTTTCGAGTGTTTTCCATTCAACATATTCCTCGGGAGGAGAATGTCACGGCTGACCGGTTGGCCAAGTTCGGCCCCCGAGCCGGTGGAACTTTAACAGAACTGTTTCGCCCGTCTATCGAAGAGGGTGAATTGATGGAGGTGGATTGGCGCCCCTCGTGGGTAGACCCCTTCATAACTTTCTAAACCATGGGTGAACTCCCGGAGGAGATTCGGGACAAAAAACACTTCAGGCACAAGTCAACTTACTATCTGATGCGTGAAGGAGGGTTGTACCGGAAGACACTTTTGGGGCTCCTAGCCCGGTGTGTGCTGGAGGAAGAAGTCTCGAGGATCTTAGAGGAAGTACACTCTGGAGAGTGTGACAGTCATTCGGGAGGTAGAACCTTGGAGTCGAGGGTGGTCCGACAAGGGTACTTCTGGCCGTCCCTAGGAAAGGATGCGGTGGAATTCGCAAGAAAATTTCGAAAGTGTCAGCTGTATGCTCCACTTCAACTCTTACCAGCCTAGAGACTTAGGAGCATCATGACGCCCTGACCCTTCGCCATTTGGGGGATGGACTTGGTCGGACCTTTTCCCCAAGCAAGTGGGCAAAGGAGGTTTCTCCTAGTCATGATCGCCTACTTCTCGAAGTGGTTGGAGGTAAAGGCGCTAGCCAAAGTGACCTCCCAGGTGATTTGCAACTTCATGTGGGGAGAGATCATCTGTCGGCATGGGCTCCCTCAAGCCATAGTCACTGAAAACGGACCCCAGTTTGCCAGTGAAGAGTTCATCAGCTTTTGCACTCAGTTGAGAATAGACCTCAGGTTAGCCTTCGTCCACCACCCTCGGAGCAACATGCAGATGGAGGCGGAAAACAAGATTATTGTGAACCTGTTAAAGAAGAAGGTGGAGAACTTGAGGGGGAATTGGGTAGAACAACTTCCCTTGGTAATATGGGCCCTGAGGACTACCCCCAACACGATCATGAGAGAGACCCCCTTCAAATTCTCTCATAATTGTGAAGTTGTTCTACATATAGAGTTTGAGGTTAAATCACCCCAGGTAGTGGCCGCCGAGGAAGGAGATGGGGAATGGAGGATAGAGAACGAAGGGGGCTACGACTCTCACTGGACTTGATAGAGAAACTCTACGACATTGCCGCCATCAGACAGGAGGAGATCAAGTGACGGTTGGCTAGGTACTTTGACAAGCATGTTAGAATCAAGCAATTCGAGGAAGGGGATCTGGTCCTGAAAAAGGTAAATGTTGCAGGGAGATCAGCAGTCGTGGGAAATCTCCATCTGAATTGGGAAGGTCCATACATCGTCAAGGGAGCGCTGAAATCAGGAGGATACCACCTCCAGAATGTGGAGGGGGAGTTCATAGGTCGCATATGGAATGGTGATGATTTGAAACGTTTCTATCTCTGAACCTTGTAAATAAAATATTTTTCTTTGTTAATTCTTTTGTTTCTCAAGATCTCTTGTGGGTGAACCATGCGTGTAACTAACAATAAAATGAGATGTTGGCCGAGAAGATCCCGCTGACCAGACTCTCACTAGCTAACATGGCTGGAAGTCACTCGGAGATAGATTGAGATATTGGTCTGAGAAGATCCCGCTAACCAGGCTCCCTCTAGCTGGTAGGGCTGGAAGTCACTCGGAGGTAGATTGAGATGTTGGCCCGAGGAGATCCCGCTGACCAGGCTCTCACTAGCTGGCAGGGCTGGAAGTCACTCGGAGATAGATAGAGATGTTGGCCCGAGAAGATCCCACTGACCAGGCTCCCTCTAGCTAGCAGAGCTGGAAGTCACTCGGAGATAGATTGAGATGTTGGCCTGAGAAGGTCCCGCTGACCAGGCTCCCACTAGTTGGCAGGATTGGGAGTCACTCAAAGATAGTTTGAGATGTTAGCCCCGAGAAGATCCCGCTGACCAGGCACCCACTTGCTGGCAGGACTGGAAGTCACTCAGTGATAGAATGAGATGTTGATTCCGAGCAGATCTCGTTGACCAGGCTCCCACTAGCTGGCAGGGCTGGAAGTCATACTAGCGGGCAGGCTCACACTAGCAATGATCACGCTAACTAGTTGGGGTTGATAACAGCTCAGAGACAGGTTAGGGGGAAGGCGAGCATAGTTGCTCTGGGGTAAATCTCTCCAACCAGGTACTCGCATGCCTCCTCGAAGAGCCATCATCAAGTTCCATGAAATTGGAAGCCGAGATGGACCTATCCGTCCACTCACGCTTAGTCTCCAAGGTGGAGAGAGAAGTAAACCCCCAAATAGGCGAATGTGTGTGATGCGCGAGCCGGCCCGGTCCAACTACGAGCTACCCTATCGTGTTTCGCCTTAGAGAAACCACGCTTCCTGATTACTCATTCAATCCTCTGAAGTTCTCGCATTCATAAGCAGTGAGTTGTTCGATCCTGACCACCGAGGGGGCGAGATCTCGAGGCACACATGCAACGCGTGTTCTTGGGAAGCGAACCGTTTGAAACTGACCTAACTCGGAGGGATTCCAGCACAATGTGTTTTATCTTGGAGAAATCACGCCTCAAAAGTGGTGTGTGCGCGCGAGTGCAACATGGAAAAGAAGCATAGTACAAGAAAGGACAAATTACAGAAAGTAGAGTTTCATTAAAATATATCTAATTAGAAAAAGATCGCCTCGCGGGCGAGTGAACACAAAAGGACAATCACAGAAAGGAAAAATTTACAGCAAGACCCCTAATCGCCTCCCCCCGACTGGTCTTCTCGACTGCCCTCCACCTCGTCGAAGAGCGAGTCGAATTCATCCTCCTCCTCGTCAGGGATGGGGACGGGGATGAACAACTCGGGGAACAGATCCTTGGAGGTGACCCTCTCGTAGTCGGGCGTCAGCACTTTGAGGTCCCGCATGATCTGAAGCATATGGTCAGCGGCCTTGATGGAGGTGGCCCTCATCATCTCACTTACCTCTGTCTCGCTGTACATTTGTGGCCTCCTTCCTTGACTGCTCGACTCGCCGCGAGCCGGGGGAAGGACGGTGTCAATCAGGCGAGTAACCTCAGCCTTAAGCTGCTTATTCTGCCCCTCCAGTAGTTGGTTCCTCTCATCTAGGTCAGTGACGCGAGTGTGCGGGCGGTCGGCAATCGCAGCGTCATGCGAGAAGGAAACGAGGAAGGAGTTAAGAATGACAAATAAAAGAAAAGAAGGGGGAGGGATATGATCGACACTTACAACCCCGCCGAAGTTCTTCTTAAGGAAGTTCTCGCCAAACCCTAGCTTGTGCTTCAGGTCCACCTCTTCATCTACGGCGAGAGCCCGCACTTCCTTGGCATCAGACTACTTGCGGTTGAGGGAGAAGCCGCGACGAACAATCACATGTGCGAGCTCTAGGGATCGCATTTAGGCTCGCGTACTCTCGTTAGCGAGCCACTGCAGCGTCATGTCGTCATATGCCTCTGCGTCCTCGCAGCCGTAGAGCCCAAAGTCGAGGGCGGAGGCATGCCCACTGGGAGGTCAGCGCTCAGACCAGGAGGGGAGGAGCGATGAGATGGAGACCCGGTTGGTCTTCTCGCCCCACAGCACCATAGGCTCACCGGCATGATCATGTACTTTCCCGCCAAGGCCAAAATTTTGATGTGCACTCGGTGGTGCAGCCTCGCGGGTTTCAGGCATCTCCTCGACAGGGGAACCAGGGAGGTCTCTCTCGCCTCGCTCCCTCATGTGTGAGTCCCTCTGGACTTGTTTGTCGTTGGATACCACCGCCTTCTTTAGATTTCTTCCCGGAGGCGGAGGGCGAGGCGAGCCAGAGTCAGCAGGGGCAGGTCGCTTCTAGATGCATGAGGGTCCGGATGCATCCAACTCTCTCATGCACGCCGCCGCCGCTGCCCTCTCCCGGGAGAGTGGGTCAACGTCCAACCCAACTTCAACAAATGGTTGGTGCACCGGGATCAGTCTCTCCCATGCAAGGAATATACTTAGCATCTTCAAGAAAAACACCTTTTGGCGAGACTAAAATGAAGCAACTTGGAAGCATACCTTCTCCAGGGAGAACAGACGGGAGCAAGTCAAGGCCCCTTTGCAGGAAGGCGACCTCGAAGTCCTTGTGGAGGAAGAACTGGTGGAGGTTGGCGTCATCACCCGATACTGTCGGGGCCCGGTAGGTCTCCTTGCCTCGCTGAATGGGTGAATAGGAGATGTTGTCGAGGTCCCCATTTATGAAGACGAATTTGGTGAACCGGTGGTGGTTCTTGTTGGCGGTTTCACACACCTTGAACTGCGAGCCGGCGAATAAGGCGACGCCATCATCGGTAGATGAAGAGCTTTCAGAAGACGGTGAGGTTGAACTCGATCCGCTCCTTTCGGAGGAAGCTCGCGAAGGCCACCAGCATGGCAATCGCGTTGGGGTTGAGCTGCGCAGGGACGGCCCCAAAGTATTTCAGGACCTAGCGGACTTTCGACCAGAGGAGAAGGCACAACCCCACCTCGAAGTGCGTGATGAGGAAGGCGAGTTCGTCAGCAAAGAAGGTGTTTATCGCCTCGCCCCTCCTCGGTCGGCGCGCAGTGTACCCCGAAGTGACAAATTCGGTCACGAAGGAGAGATATTCCTCCTCCGAGGGATTCCCGTCGAAGATGGGGTACTCGACGTCCTGCTTCAGGCACTTCGATCTCCCGTCAGCGTCGGTTCTCGTCTTTCCCATCCTAACAAAGAGTCACTTGCGAGTGCTTGGGACGAGAAGTCCGGGGTGAAGAAGGCGTGACTACAATAAATGCTATGGGTACGGGTAGGTAGGGGGTCTTATTTATAGAAAGAGCTAGGTTAAGGCGAGTCTCTCTCTCAGGTCGACTCGCTAACCTCAGCGTCGACCCCCCGCAGCCTATTCTACCATCGAGCGAGCTGAATTCAGGTTGAAACACTGCACTCGCGCGAGATCAACAAGCATCAAATATTGCATATATTACAATTATTACAAAGCATAGTTCTGTGAATGTCCTCAAACAAAAATAAAATAGGGGGGAGGGGGAAGAAAAATTATTACAAGACACGAGAGGGCCGCAGGGGGCCAAGGGGCGACTGTCGGTAGTCTCAAAACGGAAGCCATTTTCATTTTCCCTGACCTCGCGCCTCAACCCCCGGTGGTCAGCGGGGATTATTAAACTCGCGGACCATCTCGAGGTCTTCGTGTACAAGGCGCATATTTTCTTGTATACAGTTT
The DNA here is from genome assembly GCA_039513925.1 of Platanthera zijinensis. Taxonomy (NCBI): domain Eukaryota; kingdom Viridiplantae; phylum Streptophyta; class Magnoliopsida; order Asparagales; family Orchidaceae; genus Platanthera; species Platanthera zijinensis. Next base: position 169,981,928 of record CM077095.1, read on the forward strand.
ATAAGCGGTCCAGGGGAAGTCATCTCACTGCCCGATCCTCGCCTCACTTCATCTGCCCATTTCGTGTAGTCCTGTTCGAGGGCGCACAGCCGCTGCTCGCCGACATCCCTCTCCTCTTGAAGCTCCCGCAGCATGAATCTGTACTTCTTAAGAACCCCTACTGTGCGCTTCTTCATTTCAGCAGGGTTGCTGATGTAACACCCCAAAATTTTTGTGTGTGTTAAAATAAGGCTGTTCAACGAAAGTCGAGCTGAGAGACTTTCGTCGAGCTCAGAAAATTTTGTCTAGCTGACGAAATTTCGTCGAGCTCATGATTTTCGTCGAGCTCAGGTCGTTCGACGAAAGCTGATCCTAGGGCTTTTCGTCGAGCTCAGTCTGTTTTGTGCAGTTCGACGAAAGTCGAACCCATTTCGTCGAGCTTTGAGCGTTCGACAAAATCTGGCCTGATCGACGAGCGCCGAACTCCTGACTGTTTTTCGAGCGCAGGCCGATCGACAAAACTTGAACTGTTCAACTAATTGCCGAATTTCGGGGTTTCGTAGATCATTTTCTTAGTTGTTTGATTTAATTTCAAAGTTGATCCTGGGCCTCAGGATCTTCTGCCCGATGGGTTTTAGTAGGACTGTGCGGTTCTTTCCCTCTTTTTGTGCTCATTTTGGAGTTGACTTAGAGTTTGAGAGAGTGTGAGTTCGGAGGAAGAAGAAGAAAGCTTCTTCGGCCATTGACGAATCTTTGGAGCTCCGATCATCGTCCCGAGGCCAGATCCGTAGATAGGATGTGGAGGCTCATCTTTTCATCCGTAAAAATCAAGTTTCCATGGCAAGGAAGAGGGGTCGTAAGGTAACGACATTTCTCCTCTCGGTTATAGGATGCATGCATGACATCTTTTCTTGTTTTGCTTTTATTTCAAGCATATAGGCACCAGATCTCTCAAATAAGAGGGGTTTGGGTTGCCATGGTTCAAGAAGAACCACCGGGTCGATTGTATCCGTCCCCAGCATGATATTACATTAGAAATTCGCTCCGGTAGTGGATTAGGCATTATGGGTGAAGCCGTTGTCGCGACCGTTAGTCCGACTCAGTGATGTTGCATAGCGAGCCTTAAGGATTTGGTAGAAATCCGTTGCGGCAAGATGTCATTTGTGATTTATGTTTTCCCCCTTTTTCGAGTGAGTACGTGTAGCCGAAACCGTACAAGGTTAGCTCCGCGTTGGCAGTAGATTGTTTCCTTGGTGTGCGGGGACGTTACAATACGAATGTTGGATTAGGGTAGGAAAGGCTATGGATTGTGATGTGCTAAGGCATGGCTTTGTCTACGTGGTCGGCTGGCTTTCCCATGACGTGCAAGTCATGTGGGGAGAGTGTCCCGACGAGACTAGTCCCCTTCTGTGAAATTGACGAGAACGCCAAGCTTAGGACAAGCCCGGGCGATGAAGCCCACGAGCGGGTGGGGTCCAGCAAGGGTTCTTAGAATCGGTTTGTGTGTGAGACAGAATCCTGACGTGAGAAGTCAGAGCTTGCATGAAAGCCCGGGTTTGAGGCCCATGAGCGGGTGGGGCCTTGACAAGAGTTCTGTGTGGCGGCTTGTATGTCGTTGGGGGAAAATTGAAGTACCCTTATGTGTGCGGCTTAAACGTCGATGGGGAAATTGGAAGTACCATGTTGCTGTGTTTTGATGATGTGCTAGATGCATACGAGTTAGGGTGCCTTGGGTGAAACCCGAGTTGCATACATGCTGTATAGTAGACCCCTTTTCTTATGTGCTCAACTTGAAAAACATGTTTGTTGTTTGAGACATCCAAACCTGTTTTACAAGCTTTACATATTATTGTATATTGCATATGAAGTGCTGACTTGCAGGTTGGTGGTGTACCCCGGGTTTGCTAGGGACGGCCGGGAGGAGATGTGTTGGTTACACAGTTGAGGTCAGTCCTTGTTGACCCACGTTACCCCCAAATTTTTACAGGGCAAGGATCGCAAGTGGGAGCAAGCTCGCCGGCCAAAAAGGCCTAAGCCTCATGAAGTGAACTTCTATTTGCTTATGTTTTAATGCTATGTCATGATCCATATGATGTAATCCGGCTTGCAAGCCGAGGTAGCCTAGGAGTGCTGACGCACGTTGATGTTTGACATTGTTGTCATTCTGGTTTTGGACTTATGTTGTGTAAGGCCTTAAGGCCATTTGGATACTCTTATCTTGGGGTGGATAATTTCTGGTTTAGTTATACGTTTCCGTTGTTGTATAATGAGTTTTGAGTTGGGTAAACTTATATCATCTTTTAATGCTTAAGTTGTGGCGCTTGTATGTTGTGGGGTCCCGGCCAGACCCATATTATGCGGTCATTACATAGGAGGTGTTACAATTTGGTATCAGAGGGAGGTTGATGTCCAATGTCAAGTTTAGCGGTCGATTTAATGTAATCGGATCGCGTAGAGAAGTTATCCACATAGGAGTATTGCGGGACTATGAGTGTCCTTGTGTTTGAGTCTTGCGATTAGAGACTGATTCGTTTTTTTACCTTGCTTTTGTTAAGGATGCAAGAAACGAGGCGGGGACGTCAAGGCCACGAGAAGAGCCTTCGGCGAGTAGTGCTACTGCTCCAAGTCTGTTGGGCATGGGGGTAACCTCGGCCGATTTTCTGTCGCATGTTTGCAGAAGCAATGGTAGAGGCCCAAGCTGCAGCGACAATACAGGTTGTGACCCCTGTTGCACAGGTAGTAATTCATGCTACCCCGGATACGGCAACAGCCATGTGCCGGGTGGAGGAGCCAGACAAGAAGAGCCTTTGGCCGAAAGAGTGGTTGTTGGGAACGGAGACCGTCAAATGAAGTATTTCTTAAGCTTCCATCCTCCAACGTTTAAGGGAGTCGGCACGTCGACCGATGCGGAGAATTGGTGGGCAAATATTCAAGAACTTCTGAGGGCGACAGAGACGCTAGAGGAAAAGAAATCTGCGTTTGCGACCTTCATGTTGGAAGGAGACGCTAAGTTGTGGTGGGTGAGCCATAGCGGTCGGCAGTTCCCTGGACGCACCCCGTCCATTGAAGAGTTCTGGAATGCTTTCTTGAAGAAGTACATTCCTGCGTCAACGAGGCTGGCCCTCCAGATGCAATTTTTGCACTTGGTATAGCGGGACAAGACGGTTGACGAGTATGTTCAGGAGTTCACTCGTTTGGGTCATTATGCTGGGACGACCATGACCGACGATGAGAAGAGGACAACCTCTTCTACCATGGGCTGAGGGAGAATCTGAGACAACCCCTCATATCTATGAAGAATGCAGGTTTCAGTGAGCTGGTTGAGGCTGCCAGAACGTTGGAAAGCGATATGGAGCAAACCCAGCGTCGGAAGGGTTTTGCTGCCAAACAGGGAGAAGGGAAGCCTTCTTAATCGCAAGGGAGGTCTTAAGGGAACAGGTGGAAGAAGAAGCCTCATCCTTTCAAGCCCGATGAGAAAAGTAACATGACGTCTGGAGGGTCTCTCTTCAAGGGACCACCATCATCTTCAAGTGTGGAAAGCCAGGCCACATAGCTCGTTTCTGTACTGAGGGTGGTGCTGAGCATGAGCCAAGACAGGAGCAGTCTGTGCGGTCCGGCCCCAGCACGCGGAAAAAGGAAAGATGGCAGAGTCTAACGCTTCTCGTTTTCAACCTGTTCAGCCAAGGGCTTATAACCTTGCGCAGCAGGAAGCTATCTGCCATCTTGATGTGGTGATAGGTATGAAAGTTTAAGTTTAACCTTTTACTTTAGACTTTCGAGACTGTTTATGTTGTCACCTATATTTTAGGCTTTGTGTTAGTTTCTGGATACCCCGCTAGGGTATTGTTTGATACGAGAGCGTCACACTCTTTTCTTCCGGAAAGCTTTATCCGGAGAATTGGAGTTGAGTCATTCTCGGCGGACGCAGAGCTGAAGGTGTGCATGCTTAATGGGGCATCCATGACTACCAGGGCATAAGGGGCACATTTGTTGGAGTCTGGACGAAGTTGACTTCACGTTGGTAGCGGCGGTTCTACCGTTGGTTGAGTTCGATATAATATTGGGAATGGACTGGCTTGCATAGCAGCGTGTCAGTATTGACTGCCTATCTAAGGTGGTGACCCTGAGGAGCGAAGGGCAAGCAAAAGTTAAGTTTGAGGGCCTTAGTGGAGTTGCATATTCCTTGATTTCGGCCATTCAGTTGGTGCGGACAGTTAACCAGGGAGGAGTAGCTCTTGTAGCATTGTTGGAGGTTTGCCATTCCAGGTTATCACTTGGTGAAGTGTCCGTAGTGGCAGAGTTCGAGGATGTGTTTCCTGATGAGCTTCCTGGAGCACCTCCTCGACGGGAGATTGATTTCTCGATTGAGTTAGTTCCAGAGGCTAGGCCGGTGTCACGTCCCTTTTAGGACGACACCAAAAGAGTTGGCCGAACTCAAAGTACAATTTGCAGGAACTGTTGGAGCAGGGGTATATTAGACCCAGTTATTCATCTTGGAGCGCGCCGGTGTTGTTTGTGAAGAATAAAGAATGTAGTATGCGATTTTGTT